>WBNM01026006.1:0-27987 GCA_013399055.1 Ramphastos sulfuratus | reverse complement strand
GCTGGGATTGTGGGATTCTGTGAACGTTTTCTCTTACAGAAGTCATTTAGGAAGCTTTCTGAATGTTAACAGGGCTATACCCAGTGTGAGTCTGAAGAAGTGTAATTCTACACTTGGAGATCTGGGAAGGAACAATCCCATGTCCCAGTATAGGTTGAACAGTGCCCTGTTGGAGAGCAACCTAGGGGAAAGGGACCTGGGAGTCTTGGTGGACAGAAGGATGCCCATGAGCCAGCAACATGCCTTTGTGGGCAAGAAGGCCAGTGGCATCCTGGGGTGTATTAGAAGGGCTGTGGTTAGTAGGTTGAGAGAGGTTCTCCTGTCGCTCTGCTTTGCCCCATCTGGAATACTGTGTCCAGTTCTGAGCCCCTCAGTTCAAGAAAGACCTTTTTCAGGAAAAAAAATAAGGATGTTGCCAGGTCATGTAGGAAGAAAAGTAGAGAGGCAAAAGCCCAGTTACAACTTAGACTGGCCACTGCTGTGAATGATAACAAGAAATGGTTTTATAAATATATTAATGACAAAAAGAGGGGCAAGGATAACCTCCACTCTTTGTTGGATAAGGAGGGGAATGCAGTAACTAGAGATGAGGAAAAGGCAGAGGTGCTTAACACCTTTGCCTCAATTTTCAGTAGTAAGGCAAGTTGTCCTCAGTACAGCTGTCTCCTGAGCTGGTAGGTGGGGGCAGGGAGCTTCCAGGAGGAAGCAGTTATGGTCTTTTTGAGCCTCTTGGATCCTCACAAGTCCATGGGACCAGATGGGATCCATCCTAGGGTGCTGAGAGAGCTGGCAGATGAGCTGGCCAAGCCACTCTCTATCATTCATCAACAGTCTTGGCTCACTGGAGAGGTCCCTGAAGACTGGCAGCTGCCAGTGTGGTGCCCATCCACAAGGGTTGGAATGAGGGAAATTCCAGACCTGTCAGCCTGACCTCAGTGCCAGGCAAGATAATGGGACAGATCATCCTGACTGCAATCACAGGGCACCTACAGGATGGCCAGGGGATCAGACCCAGCCAGCACAGATTTAGGAGGGTTTGCTTGACCAACCTGATCTTTTTATGACAAGGTGACCCATCTGGTGTATGTGGAGAAGACTGTGGACGTAGTCTACCTGGAATTCAGCAAGGCCTTTGACACCGTCTGCCATAGCAAACTTCTGGCAAAGCTGGCAGCCCTTGGCTTGGACAGGGGCACTGTGTGCTGAGTTAGGAACACCTCCAGGGATGGTGACTCCACCATCTACCTGAGCAGCCTGTGCCAATGCCTGACCNACAACAACCCCAAGCAGTGCTACAGGCTGGGGACAGAGTGGCTGGAGAGCAGCCAAGCAGAAAAGGTCCTGAGGGTGCTGGTAGAGAGTAGCTGAACATGAGCCAGCAGTGTGCCCAGGTGGCCAAGAAGGCCAGTGGCATCCTGACCTGGATCAGGAATACTGTGGCCAGCAGGACCGTTCTTCCCCTGTACTCAGCACTGGCTAAGCCACATCTTGAGTCCTCTGTTCAGTTCTAGGCCCTTCAGTTTAAGAAAGATGTTGAGGTGCTGGAAGATGTCCAGAGAAGGGCAGCAAGACTGGTGAGGGGGCTGCAGCAGAGCCCTGTGAGGAGAGGCTGAGGGAGCTGGGGGTGTGCAGCCTGCACAAGAGGAGGCTCAGGGGATATGTCATTGCTATCTACAACTACCTGAAAGGAGGTTGTGGCCAGGTGAGGTTGGGCTCTTCTGCCAGGCAACTAGGGACAGAACAAGAGGACACAGCCTCAGACTGCAGTAGGGCAGGTTCAGGCTGGGTGTTAGGAAGAAGTTCTTCACAGCAAGAGTGATTGGCATTGGGATGGGCTGCCTGGGGAGCTGGTGAAGTCCCCATCCCCGGAGGTGTTTAAGAGGAGGCTGCATGAGGCACTTACTGCTATGGTTTAGTTAATTAGAAGGGTTAGGTGATAGGTTGGACTTGATGATCTTAGAGGTCTTTTCCAACCTGGTTAATTCTGTGGTTCTGTGGCCTCAAGGAGCTGTTAGACAATGGAGCATCATCTGAGGAAGGGCTGAGGGAGCTGGGGCTGTTGAGCTTGGAGCAGAGGAACCTGAGAGGTGACCTCATTCATGTTGATAAAGATGTGCTGCAGGGCAGTGTCAGGGGGACAGAGTCTGCTCAGGGATGTCCAATGACAGGACAAGGGGCACTGGGTGCAGGCTGGAGCAGAGAAGGTTCCACGTGAACCTAAGGAAAAACTTTATCACTGTGAGGATGCTAGAGCCCTGGAGCAGGCTGCCCAGAGAGGTTGTGAAGTCGTCTTCTCCAGAGACATTCAAAACCTGTCTGGCTGCATTCCTGTGTGACCTACTCTAGGCAATCCTGCTCTGGCAGGGCACTTGGACTGATTGATCTTTAGAGGTCCCTTCCAACTCTTAACGTTCTGTGACGATGTGATGAGTGTTGCCAGTAGAATGCCTCTGCTTAGGTGCCACATCTGTGCTGTGCCAGCAGAGGGAGTGCAGTATTTGGTGATCAATGAATTTTGGGATGGCTCGGGGGTGTCAGTCTGTCCAGGAGCACACGTTTAGAATAGGAAAGCTACAAGTAAGCTACTTAAAGACCTGTTTCTGAACATGGTGGAGTAGAGAAACAGTTGAAGACTACATTAGATAGGTATATGCACCTACAGTTCCACAGATGCACACACAAACTTACTGGAGATCATCTTAGTGCCCGTTAATAGTGGCTTGGTTTTTTTTCCCTTTTGCTTGAGAACTTTCATGACCCTGAGTGGTTCCTGCTGCTGGGTACAAATAAGAGTTTAAGCAGAAGGTTCTCCAGGCTTGAAAATGTTTCCTCCTGCACAAGCCTGTTGTGTAATTAAACAGTCGGCATGCCAGATGCTTACTAGTTTGAGGAGAGGAACACATTAGAGGGATGTGCCATCTGCAAGTCATTTTTTTCAGGAGAACCCATAGAACTGGAGAATCATGAGAGGAAACAAATAATTTTAGGGAAAGGCTGTATGTTTTTGCACGTAAATTTCCACCTAAACATGAGGAGAAACTTCTTTGTCGTGAGGGTACTGGAGTCCTGGAGCAGGCTGCCCAGAGAGGTGATGGAGTCTCCTTGTCTGGAGAGAATCCAAACTTAGCTGGACATTGTGATCCTGGGCAAGCTGCTGTGGGTGCCTCTGCTTTAGAAGAGGGGTTGGACTGAGCGATCTTCAGATGTTCCTTCCAACCCTCACCATGATGGGATTCTTTTATTTTGGGGGTATAATCCTGTATTTAGTTCAGTATTTCAGGTTGATAGCATCTCTTATACAGCGTTTTAAGTCTCCTTAATAATAATATTCTTCTTTCAGACCTGATGGAAACTGTAAAGTTTGGGATGGAAGAGAGCGGGGATTTCATAAGTAAGGGTATGAGTGTCTGCTGAAAAGATAAAGGCAGAGGAGAGGCAGAGATGGTTTTGCTAGTGCTCATTCAACCTTTGCTCATAGTATCTCCAGCTCCACTGTCTGTTGTGAGGCCAGCCTGAGAGAGTTGGGATTCTTCAGCCTGGAGAAGAGACAGCTTCAGGGAGAACCTCTGGTGGCCTTTCAGTGCTTCAAGAGGCTGATCAGAAAGCTGGGGACAGACCTTTTAGGAGGACCTGTTGTGACAGGACAAGGGGTGGTGATTTTAAACTAAAAGAGAGAGGTTCAGACTGGAGAGAAGGATGGAATGTTTTACTGCTGAAGATGATGAGACCCTGGGGCAGGTTGCCCAGAGGGGTGGTAGAAGCCTCATCCCTGGAACCATTCCAAGCGATGTTGTTTGGGGCTCTGAGCAACCTGCTCTAGTTACAGATGTGTCTGCTGACTGCACAGGAGGTGCACTAGGTGACCTTTAAAGGTCCCTTCCCACCCAAACCATTCTGTGATTCTCTGGTCATTTGTTTGGGCACTTCATTTGATTTCCTAGGGGTTATGAACACATAAGAAGGGATGCACTGAGAGAGAAGACCCCATCTTCGTGTTATCCACAAACCAACAAGTGCCTTGGGTCTTGATAATGCCATAAATAGAATGAAGAGTTTGTGTGGTGTCTTCTCAGGGAAGCTTGAGAGTTATTAGAGCCTTATGCAAGGTCTGACTTGACAGATAAATGAGGAAGAAGATGAAGTAGTATGGGGAAGTGTCATGGTTCCTGTTAGAATCTCATCTGATGCTTCTGAAGGGATTTAAAAAGCAGAACTTAGTGACAGTTGAGGTAACATGGCTCTGTGTNTCTCCTTCCAACCTTACCATTCTATGATTCTATAGTTCCTGTGTCAACTGCATTTTCCTGTATCCATTCACCTCTCTATGTTACAGCCTCTTGATTTCACCCTGGAAAACAATTAAATTCAATTTGGCTGTTGGATTAATGTCCTGAAAGCCCAGGATTTGGCTTGTGTGTGTGTAGGTTGGACTAGATGAGCTTTCAAAGTCCTTTCCAACCTAAACCATTCCATGAATTTATGATGTCTGGTAGGAAAANAAGGGATGCACTGAGAGAGAAGACCCCATCTTCGTGTTATCCACAAACCAACAAGTGCCTTGGGTCTTGATAATGCCATAAATAGAATGAAGAGTTTGTGTGGTGTCTTCTCAGGGAAGCTTGAGAGTTATTAGAGCCTTATGCAAGGTCTGACTTGACAGATAAATGAGGAAGAAGATGAAGTAGTATGGGGAAGTGTCATGGTTCCTGTTAGAATCTCATCTGATGCTTCTGAAGGGATTTAAAAAGCAGAACTTAGTGACAGTTGAGGTAACATGGCTCTGTGTTACAGTTGTTTGGGTTTTTTTGTTGTTTGTTTTTTTTATGTCTCTTTTTCAGACACAAACTAAACACATTTCTGAGATGGAATACAACACCAGGTCAAAAGCTCTGAGGTTTTTCACGAACCAGCAAGTGTTGAAGAGCCCAAATCCTCATTGCTCTTTATTGTTTCTATCTATANCAACCTAAACCATTCCATGAATTTATGATGTCTGGTAGGAAAAATGGGCAGGTAATGAGCACAGGGAATAGCTTCACCACCTTCAAGGAGCCTTTCTTTCTCTTTTGGAGGCAACAAGAGGTCCTTGGGGTGTGAGGACCAGCAAGTATGCTGTTCCTGTCTACAGCATCACCATCTGCTGATTGCACTGGGAGGGAGGTATAAACCTGTGTTCTGCTGAAGAATGAGTAGGGCTGAATAGTTATGGGAGTGTTGGCTTTTAACAGTTGATTAAGCAAGGAGCTGAACTGGTTTGCAAGCTGTTGTCTTGTAGGGGGAAATGTAAATTTTAAGCTTGGGCTGGAAATTGGTATCTGCTAGAGGATAGGAAGGCTTTGCAGTGGGACCTGGACAGGTTAGACCCATGAGCCAAGGCTAACTCTGAGTTTAACAAGGCCAAGTGCCATATCCATCCACCCAGGTCACAACAACCTCATGGCAAGCTATAGACTTGGTGATGTGTGATTGGAAAGCTGCAACATGGAGAGGACCTGGGGGTACTGATTGGCAGTTGATATTAAATAAGTGAGCAGTGTGCCCAGGTGGCCAAGAAAGCCAATGGTATCCTGGCTTTTATTAGAAATGGGGTGACCAGCAGGGTCACAAGGGGCTGGATCATGTCCAGAGGATGACAACGGGGCTGAAGAAGGGCCTGGAGCACGTGGGCTAAGAAGAGGGGCTGAGGGAGCTGGGGGTGTTCAGTCTGGAGAAGTGGAGCCTGAGTGATACCTCCTTGCTCTCTATGGCTTTCTGAAGGGAGGTTGGAGTGAGGAGGTTGCAAGAGGCAGGACCAGAGGAAATGGTTTCAAGCTGCACCAGGGCAGGTTCAGGCTGGATACTAGGAAATATTTCTTCACTGTAAGGGTTCTTTCAAATTCTTTCAAATGGTCTGCCCAGGGCAGTGGTGGAGCCACCATCCCTGGAGGAGATCAGGCAGCCTGTGGACATGGTGCTTAGGGACATGGGTTAGGATAGACCTGAAACTGGGTCAGAGGTTGGACTGGATGAGCTTTGAGGTCTTTTCCAACCAGATGTTTTCTGTGATTAACAGAGGGAAGGGGACAGTGACACGTATGTACATGCTTTGTGTCTGTGCCAGTCTTCATCTCGAGTTCCCTTACTTTCTATTTGACAGTCAGTAAAAAGTAAGGGATAACAGACCTGCAAGGTCAAGGATTTTCATCATCATCCTGTTTGAGAAGCTTCTAAGTTGCTTAAGACTTCAAAATACATAAATACTTCGTGGTGAACTGAGAGATCCAGTGTCAGCTCTCCTCTGAGGTGAATTATACTGAGTTGTGAATCCCAGGCAGGACAAGAGGGAACTCCACCTACAAAGTCTGAACCCTACAACAACAAACAACATGACTGATATAAAATTGAAAGGGAGACAAGAAATTTTTTTGTTTGAGAAAGAGAGGGAATATTTTTGGCATCCCTCTGCATAGAAAGGAGAAGATGTCTCAGGAGAAACTTCTTTGTTGTGAGGGTGCTGGAACCCTGGAGCAGGCTGCCCAGAGAGGTTATAAAAGTCTCCTTGTCTGGAGAGATTCCAAACTCACCTGGCTGTTGTGATCCTGGGCAAGCTGTTATGGGAGTCCCTGCTTTAGCAGGGGGATTGGACTGGGTGATCTGCAGAGGTCCCTCCCAACCCTCAGCATGCTGGGATTGTGGGAGTCTGTGAACGTTTTCTCTTACAGAAGTCATTTAGGAAGCTTTCTGAATGTTAACAGGGCTATACCCAGTGTAAGTCTGAAGAAGTGTAATTCTACACTTGGAGATCTGGGAAGGAACAATCCCATGTACCAGTATAGGTTGAACAGTGCCCCGTTGGAGAGCAGCCTAGGGGAAAGGGACCTGGGAGTCCTGGTGGACAGAAGGATGCCCATGAGCCAGCAACGTGCCCTTGTGGGCAAGAAGGCCAGTGGCATCCTGGGGTGTATTAGAAGGGCTGTGGTTAGTAGTTTGAGAGAGGTTCTCCTGTCGCTCTGCTTTGCCACATCTGGAATATTGTGTCCAGTTCTGAGCCCCTCAGTTCAAGAAAGACCTCAGGGAACTGCTAGAAAGAGTCCAGCACAGAGCCATAAAGATTCTGAAGGCAATGGAACATCTTCCTGCTGAAGAAGGGCTGAGGGAGCTGGGGTGGTTGAGTTTGGAGCAGAGGAACCTGAGTGGTGACCTCATTCATGTAGATAAAGATGTGTTGCAGGGCAGTGTCAGGGGACAGAGGCAGGCTCTGCTCAGGGATGTCCAATGACAGGACAAGGGGCACTGGGTGCATACTGGAGCAGAGGAGGTTCCATGTGAACGTAAGGAAAAGCTTTTTCACTGTGAGTGTGCTGGAGCCCTGGAGCAGGCTGCCCAGAGAGGTTGTGAAGTCATCTTCTCTGAAGAGATTTAAAGCCTACTTGGACATCCTGGGCAAGCTGCTGTTAGTGCCCCTCCTTTAGCAGGGGAGGTTGGACTCGATCTTCAGAGGTCCCTTCCAACTCCCCACCATGCTGGGATTATGTGAAAACCCTGAAAGTCAGGATGTCAAAGATCAGGGCTGGATTAGCCACTAAATGAGTTGCAGATGCTCTCTGTGAACCCCTCTCCCTTCTCAAAGGGAACAGAAGAGGAGGAATGGAGAGAGACTGGGAAATGGACTGAACCAGCTGGGATGGAAAGAAGAACAATCCAATGGAATAGAGACAAAGAGAAACAAACCAACATGTAACCCAACCCCTGGTGGCAATGCTGTCACCATAGGCATGACTGATGCTGAGGGCAGGCACTGGGAAAGTCCCAGATTGAAATCAGCAGCAGATGGGAGTTGGATTTAGGAACACAGGACCAAAGATTGAAGGACACATATCAAGAGAATCCTTCAGGAACACCAGCCACTGAAGAAGAGCCCTCACCCTGGTGGTGCCTCAGCTTTCTCTTGAAGATGCCATCCATGGATGCAATCCTCTGTTGGCCAGTTAAGGGTCACCTGTCCTGTCTGCTCCTCCCACAGCTGCCATCTCTGCCTGCATGCACCCCACAGTGGGGCACAAACTGTGGCAGTGCCCTCGGTCTGCAGAGGAGCAAGTCTAAGGCAGAGCCCTTCTGCAGCCCAGCCCTTGGCAGGGGCTCTTCCCATCACCTTCTCCCTGCTAGAAGCAGCCTCTGGCTGTGCAACCTGCCCTGAGCTGCAGAAAGTGCCTTCAGTGAGCAGAGCCTGAGCTGAGAAGTCAAATCTCTGGGCAGGATTAGTTCTGTCCAAGCTCGGATCAGGACCCAGTAGGAAATGACAGATGTTCAGATGGGCTACTGCAGCCCAGTACATCATCTGTGCAGGTCTCTGACCAGAAATCAGATGATAGGTCTTGTGTCCTTCTAGAACCCGATGAGAATTTTTGTAGTTGCTGTGTACTGGGAAGGATCTCAGTAAGTGGAACATAATTCTGTGGGACTTTGGGAAGAGATCACTCCAGGGGTGTATTCCAGTCTAGTCAGGAGGTTTCTTTCTATCCAAAGTTGTAAGCTAAGGGGTGAGTGGTGATTTAACGAAGTACATAATAAGTTTGTAACAGAGAAGGACAATTGGCAATGCTTGGAAGAGAAGCAAGTGTTCTGTGAAGGTGGTCATGATCATCACTCAGATGGTCCAGAGGGAGAAATTAAGTGCTGCTCTTTCCCACCTTGCTGACTTTGAACCCAAGAACATGCAGACACAGAAAGCTGGGACAAGGAGAATGTAGGTGTGAGAAATCTTTTTGCAGCAGTAGTTGGGGAAGCGTTGGGTATTGTTCTTTAAAACAGCTTGGGAAAGTTTAGGAAATGGTAGAGTTTTGTAGCTTTGTGTAGTTTGGGGCTTGAGATGAATCTGTGTTCCACACATTGAGAGACATCAGCTTTATTTGTGTAGTCTTTTGCCTAGCTAAAGGGCAGGATGGGGGGAAAGATCCTTATTTTGGACACTTACCTTTGTAACTCTAGAAGTTTGTAGCTCTAAATGGGGAAAACTTCTTTTGCTGAAGCTGTGGCTCCAAGGGAAGTCATAGAATCATAGAGGTCTCCAACTGAATCAGTTCTAAGGTCATTGAGTCCAACTGTCAACCTAACACCACCATGACCAATAAACCATGTTCCCAAGTGCCATGTCCACATGTTTCTGGAACATCTCCAGGGATAGTGACTTCACCCCCTCCCTGGGCAGCCTGCTCCTAGTCATTGACAATGAACAGGGCTTGCAAGACACTGCATCTGGAGCTCCCTCTGTCTCTCTTGTGTCCCATTGGGGTTACTGACCTTGCCTCAGGGGTTACTCTGTGATGAGTTGTCTGTTTAATTGCCATCAGGCGACTTGCCAATTTTTACAGCTGTCTTTCATTCTCGATCATCTTGTGTCAAGAAGTTGCCAGTCTCTCTTTTATGGTGTTCTGTGATAGGACAAGGGGCAACTGGAACCCTGGAAGTTCCACCACAGTATGAGGGGGAAAACAACTTCTTTACTGTGAGGGTCCTGGAGCCCTGCAGCAGGCTGCCCAGAGAGGTTGTGGAGTCTTCTTCTCTGGAGACTTTCAAGACCTGTCTGGATGTGTTCCTGTGTGGTCTGCCCTAGATGATCCTGCTTTGGCAGGGGGGTTGAACTTATCTCTGGAGCTCCATTCCAACTCCTATCATTCCAGGCTGAAGAAGGCCTTGAGCAGCCTGGTCTAGTGGAAGGTGTCCCTGCCCATAGCAGGGAGGTTTGAGCTAGGTGATATTTAAGGTTTCTTACAACCCAAACCATTCTATAGATCTATGAATCTGATTCTGTGATCTTGGAGTATGAACTGCCTGAAGTTATTTTTTCAAGAGAGATGCTTTAAAAGAAACCTAATAAGAGTCTGAGAATAGGTTTCAGGATCAGTACCAGTGTGTGAGCCCAGTTCCTTAAGTTCTTCTCATGTAAGGTCTTCAGGTGAGTGTTGAAAGGGCAGGCTGTGAGTTAACTAGTTGTTAAACTAGCTGTGAACTTGTGCCAGTCCTCTGCCAGGGCACTGTGAGTTAGCTGATAGTGATGGTTTTGTACCTGAGTGGCTGCACCACAGGGAATTGCTGACCTTTTAAAAAGTAGTGTGTTGGCAACTGTTAGAATTTCACCCCAAATTCATGAATGAGATTTGAGGGAAGCTTCTTAGTGGCATCACAAAGCAGAAACCTCATCCAAGTTCTCTAGCTTCATCCTTTTGTTGTACTTGCAGAGCTTTAATTACAGATTATACTTTTTGGAACTGTGACTGAGTGCATATCACAACAGGGGTACTCTGATGGGTAAAGAAATGTCTGGATGGCTGGGCCCAAAGAGTGCTGTGGAATGGAGTTAAATCCAGTTGGTGACAGGTTACCAGTGGTGTTCCCCAGGACTCAGTGCTGGACCCAGTTCTCTTTTATATCTTTATTGATAATTTGTGGGATCAAAGATTCCCTCAGTCAATTTGCAGATGACACCAATTTGGGTGGGAGTGTTGCTGTGCAGGAGAGGGGCCTGAACAGGCTGGATTGATGGGCCAAGGTGTGCTGGTTTGAGGCTAATTGGAATATTTTAATGAGATAAATTAGATCATTGGTTGTGAAAAGAAAATAATGATGATGCCTCTATCATTTATTGGTCTGCTGAGAAGGATAAAAAGTCAAAACATAAATAACATAATCTTACTTTCTCCTGGGATGTTGCCCTGTTCACTTCTCTGTCTGCCCCCTGTTGTTTGATCTAATCACTTTCTTTTAACCCCGAGCTGCTTTGACACCTCACCCTAATTTGGGCAATTAACATGTAAGCTTTGCTGGCTGCTACTGGCTTCTGCTTTGTTTATGTGTGGTTTTCTGAGATAGAGGGAGGAGGAAACAGAAAGAGTGGTAGCTTTAAACCAGAAGGCCATTTATTTTGTCTAGGGATTTCTGTGTTATGTCTAACTTGTATATAATTCTAAATACTTGCAAATAGTTGTAGATACATGCTTATAAATTTTGGAATGCTGTAAATGTAGCTTCATCTTACTTCCAAACCATCTGAGTTAGTCTGGGTAATTTCAACTAGTGTATGTGTGTGGGAAGATTCCTAACCCATCACATCAATATTTGGCACACAGTGTGGGGTTTTGGGGTCCAAAAGAAGAATCTACAAGAAATCTACAGTGTATGAGCACGAACCCTAAGTCACCTGGGAGTCCCTGTTTCCATCTCATCTGCAAAGAGACAAACAGTTTCCTGAGCTTTTGAATCACCTACTTCTGAGATAACTGGAATGAAGAATGAACTGAAAAAAAAAAAAAGTATGGACTTTATTATTCATCATTGTAAATATTGTTTTAGATCAGATAATTTTCAGCAAAACACTGAATGATACAGAGGGATGACGATCAATGAGGTCAAGGGTTGAGTCCTGCACTTGGGTCACAACAACCCCATGAATGCTCCCCAGGCTTGGGACAGAGTGGCTGGAAAGCTGCTCAGGAAAGAATGACCTGTGTTAATCAACAGCCTGCTGAAGATGAGACAGTGTGTGCCTGGGTAGCCAAGAAGGCCAACAGCATCCTGGCCTCTATCCTCCTTTACTCAGCACTGGTGAGGCCACACCTTGAATATTTGGTCCAGCTTTGGGCCCCTCACTCCAAGATGGACTTTGAGGTGCTGGAGATTATCCAGAGAAGGGCAGCGAAGCTGGTGAATGGTCTGGAGAACAGGGCTGGTAAGGAGAAGCTGAGGGAACTGGGGGTGTTTAGTCTGGAGAAAAGGATGCTGAGGGGAGACCTCATTGCTCCCTGAAAAGGAGGTTAAGGCCAGGTGGGGTTTGATCTCTTCTCCTGAGTAAGAAGCGACAGGATGAGAGGAAATGGCCTCAAGTTGCACCAGGGCAGGTTTGTGTTGGACATGAGGAACAATTTCTTTTCCCCAGAAGGATTGCCAAGCCCTGGAACAGGCTGCCCGGGGCAGTGTTGGAGTCCCCATCCCTGGATGGCTTTCAAAGCTGTGTAGATGAAGTGCTGAGGGACGTGGTTCAGTGGAGACCTGACAGTGCTGGGTTAATGTTTGGGTTCAGTGATCTTGGAGGTCTTTTCCAATCTCAACAATTGTATGATTCTATGAAAATTTTATGAACTCATTCTTTCCCTGAACTACTGCTTGGACAAGAGTGAGACAAGATTACAACGTGGTGGCCACTAAGAATGGGAGATTCTGTTCCTGAAGGAGAAATCCTAGGAATATGTGGTTATATCTTCTGTTTGTTAGTCCTTTAATAGGAGCTTTTAAGTGTAGCACCAGGTTTTGACCAGAAAGCTCTTCATGTGACACTTTGGGTTTGTATTTGTGAGAATCTGCTTCTTTAGGCCAATAGTGATGTTCCCTGTTCTGCAATGAGGAGATGGAAGACAGGTCTAGTGAGTAGTAGTGGGCAATACAACCAGTGCTTGCCAGGCATGGAATAGGCACCATGTAGAGAAATGGACATCAAGAAATGATAGCTGCCTGTAAAAGGTTATCGAAACAGATGGGAATCAGAGAATCAGAATGGGTTGAGTTGGAAGGGACCTTAAAGATCATCTAGTTCCAATTCCCCTGCCATGGGGCAAGGGCACTCTACACTAGACTAGCTTGCTCAAGGCTCTGTCCGATGTCCCTGGAGGGATTTTAAAGCCAAGTAGATGAGGTGCANTCCAACCCAAACAATTTTGATTCTATGAAGTTGCACAAGAGTTTTAAGTTGGACATGAAGAACAATTTCTTACCTGACAGAGTTGTTAAGCCCTGGCCCAGGGCCGTGGTGGAGTCACCATACCTGGAGATATTTTAAAACCATGTAGATGTGGTGCTGAGGGACAGGTTTTAATGGTGACCTGGCAGTGCTGGGTTAATGGTTGGACTTGTAGATCCTAAAGGTCTCTTCCAACCATAACAGTTCTTTGATTCTATGAGAAAGCTCAGGCATACTTAGACTTCAACATCAGTAAGTTTCTTGAAGTTGCCTCAGATTTTGGTGATGTTTACCAACTCTAAATACTGAATTTGACTTTTTGGGCTTAAAGGAAAATAAACCAAAGAAGCCAAATCCTGATTCAGTATCTGCTAATTTTGGGCCGTGAGATTAACTCCTGTGCTAGTCAAATGTCTCATGGTTTAAGCTTAATGGGATCAGTCCCATTTCATTTTGGGACCTTTCTCACTGTGCTCTCAAATATGCTTTGGAACACCTTGAAATAATTGCAGTTTCTTCTCTGATCTGTTGTTAGTGTTGGTAATTTGACATTCATTAACAGAGTTGGTCACGGGCAGGGTGATACTTGGCACAAGCTATTTTGAATTTAAACTGTATTTTAGGATGCTACTAATTAGTGGTAGGGAAATTAATGCACTAATCATGCACTAATTAATGTGCTAATAACATCTCCATCTCTGGAGACACTGAAAACCCACCCAGATGTATTCCTTTGTTACCTGCTCTAAGTGATCCTGACTTGGCAAGGGGAGTGGACTGGATGATCTCCACAGGTCCCTTGCAACCCCTGACATTCTGTGATTCAGAGATTCAGTTTGCCAAACTTGAGCAGCACTTGATGTGTTTCTGTTGTCAGAGCTGCTCTGCGTGCAACTGGGAAGCTTGTTTGAGGATTTCTGCTCTGGAGAGTCCCTCAACCAGCTTGTAAACAGGTTATCCAAAGTTGAAATGGAAGCAGCTGTGAGGAGGTTTTCCAGGCTGCTTTCCTCATGAGAGTGTAGGTTCTTACCTTGATTATCAATAGCTAAAGAGTGGGGGGCAAGAGAATGGGGCCAGACTCTTTCCTCAGTGGTGCTCAGTGACAGAACAAAGGGCAATGGGCACAAACTGAAATGCAAGAAGCTCCACCTAACATGAAGAGAAACTTACTTCCTGTGATGGTGCTGGAGCCCTGGAGCAGGCTGTCCAGAGAGAGATTCCAAACCCACCTGGCCATCATGATCCTGGGCAAGCTGCTGTGATGGGTTACCCTGCTTTAGCAGGGTAGTTGGATTAGATGATCTCCAGAGGTCCCTTCCAACTCCCACCAGTCTGTGATTCTTCAGTGTGAAAACATCTGTGCAATGAGCAAAAAAGTGTTTTGAGGTCTTAAAAGTTTGCTGTAGGTAACATTCTGCAGGAGAGTGATCTTCACCCATTCTGTTCAGTGCTCTTCACAGAATCACAGAAAGTTAAGAGTTGGAAAGGACCTTGAAAGCTCATTCAGCCCAACCCCCCTGCCAAAGCAGGATCACCTAGGGCACATCACAGAGAAACACATCCAGGAGGGTTTTGAATGTCTCTGGAGAGGGAGACTACACAACCCCCCTGGGCAGCCTGTTCCAGTGTTCTGTCATCCTCACAGGGAAAAAAAATCCTCCTTGATGTTTCTATGGAACTTCCTATGCCCTTAACTCCCACCCACTTGTCCCTTGTCCTGGCATTGGGCATCACCAAGCAGAGCCTGGCTCCCAGCTCTTGGCACTCACCCTTTACATCTTTATAAATATGAGTGAGGTCACCCCTCAGGCTCCTCTTCTCCAAGCTCAGCAGCCCCAGCTCCCTCAGCCTGTCCTCAGCAGGGAGATCTGTTCCACTCCTTTAATCATTTTGTGCCTCTGTGCTGGACTCTTTCAAGCAGTTTGCTGAGGTCCTTCTTGAACTGAGGGTCCCAGAACTGGTCACAGTATTCCAGATGTGGCTTCACCGTGGCAGAGTAAAGGGGCAGGAGAACCTCTCTCAACCTACAGACCACAGCCCTTCTAAACCACCACAGGATGCCCTCTGCCTTCTTGGCAGCAAGCGCACATTGCTGGCTCGTGGTCAACCTTCCATCCACTAGGACCCCCAGGTCCTTCTCCCCTTCACTGCTCCTCCTGCACCACTTATTTTTAGCTTAAAATGCAGCTTAGCTAAAATGTGTTGGATATTGTCTTGAACCTTGGCAAAGGTGGTAAACTTAGTCAGCCCTGAGGAAGGCCTCTTGCCTGGGTGGCCCTGAGGAAGAGGCAGCCTTACTCTTTGTGAGGAGAGAAGGATGGTACACAGGCTGTAGTACTCTGATATTTTTGTGCTCCTCAGAGGTGCTTCTTTATTTACTCTTATTGTAGTTGCTCTACGAGCTGGCTGGGCTCACCACACAGAGCTCAGACACTGCTTGACAGAGCCAAGCCATCCAGGTAGAATAAAAATAAACTGCCCACGCAAAGTATGGGCTCTGCTTCCCTGAGCCTGGGCTGGGGCCGAGGGGGTGGCAGCTGCTCCTGGGAGGAAAGGGAAGCTTCCTTCCCTTCTGTCTGCTCTCTGCATTCTCAGCCATCATCAATGTTTTTGTTTTTCTTTTTTTTTTTTTTTTTTTGCGATGACACGATTGGTGCTGCCCGGCATGCTGGAAAGGTGAGTCACAGCAACACCACCCAGACAAAGTCATCATTATTTATAGGGGAGAATCCTTTCTTGAAAAATTCATTACTCTGACTAATCAGCCCAGTCTCCCATCTTTTAATGGCAGAGTAATGCTGGGTGAGTCACGCTGGTGGTGTATGAATCATCAGCTGGTGGAAGCCTTTTTTCACTTGATTCCTTTTTTCTCTTTTTCCCCCCCTCTCCCTTCCCCACTGTTGTGGTGATTCCTTTTAGAAGAGAATTAAAAAGCCTGACTCATCGGCGCTAACTGAACAACCTGCTATTCTGAGGGGGTGGTTACAGTGCCTGGGAATAACCTTCTGAAGGCTATTCCTCTAAGTCAGGGGAAGGAAAATGGATGCAAAGATTCTCTTCTCATTAGAAAGTAGGAGGTGTATTGAGGAAAAGTCTGTGATGGCTTGCAAAAGTAGAAGCAGAGACCAGCTCTTTATAATAATGCACACTGCTGTCACCTCACAAGATGTGTGCTGACTTCCTAGCTAGCTCCAGGTGAAACTTAAGAGCTGCAGAGGTTCCATGTAGTCCCTGCAGGCTGTTTTCTAGCTAATATTAAAGAATCATAGAGCATCTTTGCTTGGAAGAGACCTTCAAGATGATCTAGTCCAGCCTTTGACCCAGCACTGCAAGGTCACCACTAAACCATAGAATCATGGAATGTTAGGGTTTGGAAGGGACCTCTGGAAATCAAGTACAACCCATCTGCCAAAGCAGAATCACTGAATGCCAGGTTGGAAGGGACCGCAGAGATCCAACTTATTAGGCAATAGTAGAGCTGAAATGAGCTGGTGAAGGACCCTGTCAAGCTGAGTCTTAAAAGTGTGCAGTGGAGGTGAATCCATTGCTTCCCTTGGGAAGTGATACCAATGTTTCACTATTCTCATGTAGAAAAAATGTCTTCTGGAGTCACAGAATCACAGAACCTTAGAGGTTAGAAGCGACTTCCAGAGATCTAGTCCAAAGCAGGATCACCTCAGCCATGCGGGTCCAGGTGGGTCTTGAAAGTTCTCCAAAGAAGGAGACTTCACAACCTCTCTGGGTAGCAGGCTTCAGGGCTCCAGCACCCTCACAGTGAAGAAGTTTCTCCTCATGTTGAGGTGGAACTTGCTGCGTTTCAGCTCATATTTATTGTTCCTTGTCTTATCACAGGGCACCACCAAAAAGAGATTGGCACCTTCATATTGACACCCACCTCTCAGATATTTATAGACATTGGTCAGATCTCCTTTCAACCTTTTTCTTGAGACCAAACAGCCCCAGGTCTCTTAGTGTCTTCAGAGGAGAACTCTATGTCCCTATGCCATTTAAACACCTTCAGGGACAAAAATTCCACTGCTGCCCTGGACAGACCATTCTAACATTTGAGAACCCTTTCAGTGAAGAAATACTTCCTAATATTCAGCCTAAACCTCCCCTGATGCAACTTGAATCCATTTCCTCTAGTCCTGTTGCTTGGCACCAAGGAGAAGAGGCTGCCCCCTCTTTGCTCCAACCTCCCTTCAGGGAGCTGTAGAAAGCCAGAAGGTCTCCCCCTCAACCTCCTTTTCTCCAGACTGAAAAACCCCAGCTCCTTCAGCCATTCCACATAGAACTTGTGCTCTTGACCCTTCATGAGCCTTGTCCTTCTCTGGACATGCTCCAGCACTTTTATGTCCTCCCTCAGTGTTGCCTGTCTCAGACTTCTGACCATATCCTGTTGTGGAGCAAACCCCAGCTTGCTAGAGCTTGCCCTAGGTCAGGTGTGAGCTGTGCATGACCACCTGTATAGAACATGGCACTCTGGGACATGATTTGATGACTGTGGTAGTCTTAGGTTGAAGGTTGGACTCAATGATCTTAAAGGGCTCTTCCAATAGAAAAAAATCTCTGATATTCACCATGGTGTTGCCTCCAGATAAAGAAGGAGCATATATATGGGGTGAACCTCCAAATCTGCCAAAGAGGAAATTTAGTATTTATTGTACCATCCTGCTACCAGGATACNGGAGAGAGTCCAGTGAAGGCTACAAAGATGTTCAAGGTACTGCAGCATCTCTGTGAGGAGGAAAGGCTGAGAGCCCTGGGGCTGTTGAGCCTGAAGAAGAGCAGCCTGAGAGGGGATCTGAGCAATGCTTAGCAAGAGCTACAGGGTTGGGGGCAAGAGGATGGGGCCAGGCTCTTGTCAGTGGTGTCCATTGCTGTCACGGGCACTAACTGGAGCCCAGGAGGTTCCATCTGAACATGAGGAGAAATTTCTTTGTTGTGAGGGTGCTGGAGCCCTGGAGCAGGCTGCCCAGAGAGGTTGTGGAATCTCCTTCTGTGAAGTGATTCCAAACCCAGCTGGGCATTGTGATCCTGGGCAAGCTGCTGTGGCTGCCCCTGCTGTAGAAGAGGAGTTGGACTGGATGATCTCCAGAGGACTCTTCCAACCCCTCCTACTCTGTGATTCTGTGCAGAGGAAATGTTTCCCATCTGAAACAAGCTTCTTTAGTGAGCACACCCTGTCAGAGCTAGTGGGCAGTATGAGGGTCAGTGTCTGGCACATGAGGGTGGTGGGGAGCTTAGATATGTAGGTAAACAAGCAGGAGGTAAGAATGAGTTTATTTCATCTAAAGAAAGTTGACTTAGAAAAGGTGATCCAAGATAGAGCTCTGGGGCTGGGATGTGATATTTCTAAATTGAGTAGAGGGTTATAGTGCAGTGGTGCTAGCTACTCATGGTTTGTAAGTCAGGAGTTGCTCCTTTCTTATATGCTATTATTGATTGATAAAGGGACCTGCTTTCTGTGAATCCCTCTGAAGATGTCAACAGGACCAAAGCTGTGCTGGTTTCCATGACTTTGGTTTGTTGGCAATTTTTGGAATGCTGAAGCTCTGACAATGTCTCGCCTCAGTTTCTTCTTTCTCTAAAATAATCTTAAGGACAGATGTTCATGAAGCATCTTGGAAAGAAAAGATTAATAGTGGGTTTAAAAAAAAAACAACAAAAAAACCCCACACAAAAAAACCCCAAAACAAAACAAAAAAACCCCAAAACCCCACATCTTGAACTTCTTCCCGTGCATGAGGAGCCACTTAAGTGTCCTCTCCATCTGCATGAGGACCTTGGTTTCTGACCTAGGGAAGAAGCTTCCATTTTCTGTGTAGTTCTGTGAAGTCAGTTGGGTTTGCAGTGCCTGCAGCTGCCAGCTCCTGCCTAGTCATAGCTCACAGCCTATTAACGCAGCTAAGAGCCTGTAACCACGGGAGGACATGGATGTCCAGCAGATCCAAGGGCATGGATGAATGGTTGCTGTATTCAGCTGTTCTTTGGGATGACTTATAGATGTCTCCCTTGGGATGAGACAAGGAAAAAGACATCCAGGCTATAAGAGTGAAACTAGGCTAGCAATACCCTCGTTACTTCTCACGCCTTCAGGGAGTGTTGAGGAGATGGATCATAGAATTATCAAGGTTGGAAAAGATCTCCAAGATCATTGAGCCCAACTGTTAACCTAAGACTAGCAAGTCCACCACTAAACTGTAGAATCATTTAAGTAGGAAGAGACCTTTAAGATCATGAAGTCCAACCATTAACCCAATGCTGCCAAGGCACTGCTAAACGATATCACTCAGCACCACACCTACATGTGTGTTTTTAACACTTCCAGGGATGGGGACTCCACCGCCTCCTTGGGCAGCCTGTCCCAAGGCTTGACCACTACTTCAGTGAATAAATCTTTGCTCATATCCNCATTGAGCCCAACTGTTAACCTAAGACTAGCAAGTCCACCACTAAACTGTAGAATCATTTAAGTAGGAAGAGACCTTTAAGATCATGAAGTCCAACCATTAACCCAATGCTGCCAAGGCACTGCTAAACGATATCACTCAGCACCACACCTACATGTGTGTTTTTAACACTTCCAGGGATGGGGACTCCACCACCTCCTTGGGCAGCCTGTCCCAAGGCTTGACCACTACTTCAGTGAATAAATCTTTGCTCATATCCAATCTAAACTTCCCCTAGTGCAACTTGAGGCCATTTCCTCTTGTCATGTCACTTGTCACTAGGGAGAACAGTCCAACACCCACCTAGGCTCTAACCTCCTTTCAGGAGGTGTAGAAAGCAATGAGGTCTCCCCTCACCCTCCTCTTCTCCAGACTTAACCCCAGGTCCCTCAGCTGCTCCTCACAAAACCTGTTCTCCAGACCCTTCACCAGCTTTGCCCTTCTCTGGACCTGCTCCAGCCCCTCAGTGTCCTTCTTGGAGCGAGGACCCTAAAGCTGAACCCAGTATTTGAAGTGTGGCTGTGTCAGTACAAGGGGACAATCACTTTCCTACTCTTTCTGGCCACACTTACCCTGATCCAAGCCAGGATGATGTTGGCCTTCTTGGCCACCTGGGGATTTGTAGCATGCTGTAGTATTCTGCAGCTAGCTGTATTTTTGGAATGTTGGTTTGATGATATGTTATGAGACACACAGAAAGAGAGCAAACTTTGTCTGCCTTTGCATCCAGGTCTGTGAGGAGAAACCATCTCTGCATCTTGCTGTGCCCTGTTAATTTTTATTTATTATAAATGTGGCAGTCTTAGCTGAATGGCACCTCCTGGAATGTTGTTTGGATGCTCTGCCATGGCTGCTTTTCCCTGCTTTGAACCCTTCAGGACAGTTCATCATCTGCAGCTTCCTATTCCACTTCCATCAGCAGATCCTTTCTATGTTTTCAGCCTGCTGCTGTCTTAGATGGCAGACTCTCCCAAACAAGAAAACCTCAGGCTTCATGATCTTTGGGAACAGCAAAACCCCCTCAGCAACCACCACCCAAATGGGTTGATGGTTTCTAGACAAATATGAAACTATGGTAATTATGGCCAGGCAAGTAGCAAGTGCATAATGACATTAGAGAGGAAGCTCCCTCTTTCTACTTGGCATGCAACTGGAGCAGGCTCTGGTTGCCACAGCAACAGGGAGATGGCTAAATATAGCCTACTCCAGCTCTGGACCACTTAAGGTAGAATGATGGGGAGGTGTGAGGGTGTGGACCTGGCTCTCTTCATCTTAGCCAACTTGATGATTTGCGTTTTTTTCCCTGTTAACTCCACAGTTGAGTTAGATGGAGCTCAAAATTCTTGTGCCATTCCTCAGCTCCCTCCCTAAAAATGTTTCTCTGTAGCTCTTCCAAGGAGGAAAACTTGTAACCAGAGTAGCTGTGTTTCCCTTTTATCTAGGGATGATCCAAGGGCTGGAGCCACCTCTGCTTTGAGGACAGCATGAGGGAGCTGGTGTTGTTCAGCCTGGAGAAGACTCTGAGGGGGCCTCATGGCTGCCTTCCAGTACCTGAAGGGAAGGCTGCAGAGGGACTTTTCCTAAGGATGTCTAGAGACAGGCCAAGGGGGAATAGTTTGAAGCTGAGGGAGAGTAGGTTTAGACTGGATCTTAGGAAGACATTCTTCAGTAGGAGAGTGGTGAGACTCTAGAGTAGGTTGCCCAGAGAGTTTATGGATAGTCCTTCCCTGGAGGTGTTCAAGGCCAGGTTGGATGAGGCCTTGAATCTAGCTGAGAGGTGTCCCTGCCCACGGCAGGGAGGTTGGAGTAGATGATCTCTAAGGTCCTTTCCAACCTGAGCCATTCTGTGATCTGAAGATAGTGAGACTGTTTCCTTTCTAAAGGAAAAACACAACCCACAAACCCTGCAGTGGCTTTGACTGCTTCAAAGAGAACAATGTGTGGAGCTTCTGCAAGGAGCTGCTGTTAATTTGTTGTGTTCCCAAGAAGATTTTCTTCACTGGGTCAGATGTTAGAATCCTAGAATTGTTTCAATTAGAAAAGCCCTCTAAGATCATCCAGTCCAACCATCAACCCAAAACCTTCATGGCCCAAACAGCCATGGCCACAGGTTTCTTCAACACCTCCAGGGATGGTGATTCCACCACCTCCCTGGGCAGCCTGTTCCAATGCCTGACCACTCTTGCAGCAAAGAAATTATTCCTAATTCCCAACCTAAACCTCCCTTGGCACAATTTCAGGCCATTTCCTCTCATTCTATCACCTGATACTAGGGAGAAGAGACCAACCCTCACCTCACTGCAACTTCCTTTCAGGGAGTTGTAGAGAGCAATGAGCTCTCCCCTCAGATGCACCTGGATGATGATTACTGCTCCTGCTGCTAGTCTAGCTGGACATTGAGGGCTGTGCTTCACAGCCACCCACCCCTCTAAAGTCCAGTTTGCTTTCTAGGTGATGGAGTTCTTATTTGTCCATCTGAATGTTTCTCCTTGGTTTAATCCTTCTGTCCTCAGTGGAGTTTTGTGGTGAGTACTCCTGTACTCTGAAGATCAGATGAGCACATCCTTTCATCTGGTTTTCATTTAAATACCATCTTTCTTGTGTGTTCTGAGAGGATAAACCAAGATCTTGATCTTTGTCATTCATTAGTCTGTGGATTCTTCTCATGGCTGCTCTTAGAAATCTCTGAAATAGCTAAATTGAGCCAATCTTTGCACCTCATCCCTGTATCAAGGCTCTTGTTCCTTTTCCCCTCTCATAAACCATCAGGTTCTTAAAATTTCTCTCCTGTATTTGGAGGGATAAAAGTGGTTTGCAGAATGCAGCACAAGATCTCAGTGGTGGTGAATCTGTCCTTGCCTTTCACACTACCTCTTCTTTGGCTGCTGCACAGGGAATTCCTTGTGGGCTTAAGTCAGGTTTTCCAGGGAGTCAATAGTTGGTTTCCTCTCAGCCTCCTTTTCTCCAGGCTGAACAGCCCCAGTTCCCTCACTGCTCATCACCAGACCTGTTCTCCAGACCGTGCACCAGCTTTACTTTCCTTCTCTGGGCCTGTTCCATCACCACAATGTCCTTGGAGTGAGGGACCCATAACTGAGGTGCAGTCTCACCAGTGCTGAGTACAGAGGGCAAATAAGTTCCCTGTTTTTCTGGCCACACTGTCACTAGTCCAGGTCAGGATGGTGGAGGCCTTCTTGGCCACCTGGGCACACACTGGCTCATCTTCAGCCAGACCTGGGTGTTGTCTTCCTCTGAACACTTCCCACACACACTTCCCTAAGCCTGGAGCATTCATGGGGTTGTTTTGTGACTCAAGTGCAAGACCTGGCACTTGGAAACGTCATTCCATTGTCCTTGCCCCATCAACCCAACCTGTCCAGATCCCTCTGCAGAGACAAAACTTATGTCAGAAATAGACCTGCTCAAAATCAGTCTGGGTTGAGAAATCCAGAAGGAAGTGCCCTACCTGCAGATGGTTTAGAAGTGGTTGTTATATCTGATGGAAACCTCACCCAAATATCATTGTGAAACACCTTCAGTGTTACTGAAACACTGCTGTGAACCAGCTCTAGTTTTTTGTAGTACTCCACTATCTATATTCCATCCTACATTAAAACACTTTTCTGCTGGAGCACTGGACTGAGATACTTCCTCTCTTGAAGATGCACTATGAAGTAATATCTGGAAGGTGAAAGGGATTATCCAAGTGTAAACTTCATAACAAACTTTTGTTGCCATTTCTGCTACCCTAGCCCAAGATTTAGAAGTTGCCTTTTGGGCTTGTGGCGCCTTCCCTCAATTGATGTCACATACACATAGTTGAGCCCAATGTGTGTGTGAGTGTATTTGTGCATGGAGCTTAGTTTTCTTCCTGTATTGACCTTGGGGGTTTTCTTGACCTCTTGCAGTAATTTTCTGGACTGTGCAAGAGGTTTCCTTTATTTGATGCTGTCTCCAATGCTTTTCAGATCCAAAGGGGTCATCCTGAATGTTGCTTCAGCTGCCGGGATGTATCCAACTCCACTGCTGACTCTTTACTCTGCAACCAAGGTAAGTCGTGGTGTTCTCCATGCTGAAATCCAGTGGCAGACTTAAGCCAGCACTGCAGGAGTAAGTGTTTTGGTGTCCATCTAGTGGTACTTTCATGAACTAAAAGTAGTCAGCTTCCAGCTTAAAAGTTTTCCAGTAGTGGAAGTTCGAAGGTAAAGAGAGAAAAATCCATGCAATGGTATTGCTAATATGAAAACAACTACTTTATGTTACAAGTGTCAAGCCGTGCCAGGGGAAGTTTAGGCTGGAGGTGAGGAGAAAGTTCTTCACAGAGAGAGTCATTCCCCACTGGAATGGGCTGCCCAGGGAGGTGGTGGAGTCACCGTCCCTGGAGGTGTTCAAGGCGGGTTTGGACGTGGCACTTGGTGCCATGGTCTGGTCTCAAGGTCTGTGGTACTGGGTTGGACTTGATGATCCTTGAGGTCTCTTCCAACCTTGCTTATACTTTCTGCTTTGTTGATGTTCTGCTTTGACATGGAAAAGGATGCTGGTGTTCCAAGCAGGCTTAGTGTGATGTTGAGGAAGGACAAATGAGTTCAACACTTCCTTTTTCTGACTTCGAAACCTTTTTTCCCCCTCACTTTGCTGAAGATGTGGATCTTCAGTATGGATTTATTGAAGTGGAACCCTTCTAGTGCTTGCTGGAAGCAAACATTTGTCCTCCTTCTTTATGAATTGTTTTAGGTTTAGTATTGTGTTCCCCAGGGGTCAAGACTGACTCCAGTCTTGTTCTATACCTTCATCAGTGACCTGAGTGAGGGGACAGAGTGGACCCTTAGCCCCTTTGGTGGCGATACCAAACTGGGAGGAACAGCTGACACCGCATCAAGCTGTGCTGCCATTCAGCCAGACCTAGGCAGGCTGGAGAGTTGGGCAGACATAAGCTTATGAAGTTCAGCAAGGGCAAGTGTAGGGTCCTGCACCTGGGGAGGAATAATCCCCTGCACCAGTACAGGTGAAGGGTTGCTTGTTGGAAAGCAGCTCTGTGGAGAAGGGCCTGGGAATGCTGGTAGATAATAAGTTTGCTGTGAGCCATCAATGTGCCCTTGTGGACAAGAAGACCAGTGGTCTCCTGGCATTAAGAAGAGTGTGGCCAGCAGAAGGCCAAAGGGAGGTTTCCTTCCTCCTCTGCTCTGCCCTGGTAAAGCCACACCTCAAGTCCTGGGTCCAGTTCTACACTGCCTAGCTCAAGAGAGACAGGGAACTACTGGAGAGAGTGGAAAAAAAGGACTTTGAAGATGCTGAGCCCTGGAGCAGGCTGCCCAGAGAGGTTGTGAAGTCTCCTTGTCTGGAGAGATTCCAAACCCAGCTGGCCATTGCTATTCTGGGCAAGCTGTTGTGGGTGCCCCTCCTCTAGCAGTGGGGTTGGACAGGATGATCTCCAGAGGTCACTTCCTACCTCCACCATTTTGGAATTTATAATTTCTGGTAAGAGAACAGATAGAGCTCTGGGGCCTTGTCACCGCCACAAAGTCAACTTCTCTTCATCTGCTGAGCATACCTGCTGCTATCATAGCCAAACTGGTCAACTGATGTTCAGTATAGGACTTGGTGTTGATCTGTAGGGTTCTCTGCTTGATGTCAAGCTGTTAATCATGACCCTTTGAGCCTGGTGGTTCAGCCAGTTTTCAGTCTGGCCAGTGGTTTGTCATTTCAGCATGTACCTACTTGGCTTTCAACTTATCCCCTTATCTGGGAGGGCAACGGGCTTTTGACAAGGGCTTGTAGTGATAGGATGAGGGGCAATGGCTTTGAGCTGGAAGAGGGGAGATTGAGACTGGAGATTAGGAAGAAATTGTTTGCAGTGGGGGGGGTGAGACACTGGGACAGATTGCCCAGGGAGGCTGTGGATGCTTCATCCCTGGAGGTGTTCAAGATGAGGTTCAATGTGGTTTTGAGTGACCTGGTCTGGTGGAAGGTGTCCCTGCCCATGGCAGGGGATTGGAATTATGTGATCTTTAAGGTCCCTTCCAACTCAAACCATTCTGTGATTTACAAAACTAATCCACTCCATTGTAGAAAGCATTTTGCTGTTGGTAAACCTATGTAGTCCTTTTCCAATGGACCTTCTTGTCCTTTACATGCTTGGAAATGAATTCCAAGAGGGAGGTCTCCAGAATCTTTCCAGAAACTGACCATGTTGCCTTTTCAGAGAGGGCTGTGATAGCCTTTTTCTACTTGTCCAAGACCTCCCCTAGCCTGCATAGCTCTTCAGCCATCATAAGCAGCACTTACATACAGACTTGTTCTTTCAGTGTTCTTGAGTGAATCCATGGAGGCTCCATGGGTTTGAATACATTCATCTTCTCTGAGCAGTGCCCACTTGGTGCTGCCTCTGCCTATCCCTTTGGGCAAACCAAAGTGGTGTGTGCAGAGCTAGGTGAGCAAGCTTTGACTGCAAAGGCAAGAGGAGTAGCTTAATCTCTTCTTATCCTTTAGGTTGTCTTCTTCATCCATCAACAGACCTCTATTTCTCTGAAATTGCTCTTGAAACTACTGTAGGATCCATAATGTCCTTTGACAGTCTTTGGCTAGCTTGAATTTTACTCCCAAGTACCCCAAAATGTTTTAGATGTTTCTTTTTTGCTACTTATCCTTGTTTGTCTCTCTCCTGGACTCATTTTTAGCCCATTAAGGTGCTCCCTACTTAGCCTTTTACTAAAGTTAGACATTCAGACTAAATTATTTTCAATGAGGATGGTGTGACACTGGAACAGGTTGCCCAGGTGAGCTTGTGGATGTCCCCTCCCTGGAGGTGTCCAAGGGCAGTTTGGATGAGGCTTTGAGTGACCTGGTCTCTAGTAGGTGTCCCTGCCCTCTGCAGGGGGTTTGGAACTAGATGATCTCCAGAGGTCGCTTCCAACCTCAGCTAGTCTGTGAATTTACAAAGTTTCCAGTCTGTTTCTGCAACAGACTGTTTATTTTAACTCCTCATCAGTTACTGCTTTAGATCTAAAGATATCCCAGAATGTTAGGGGTGGAAGGGACTTCGAAAGATCATCCATACCACCCCCCTGCCAGAGCAGGATAACCTAGGGCAGATCACAGAGGAATGCATCCAGGCAGGTCTTGAATATCTCCAGAGGAGACTCCTCAACACCTTGGGCAACCTGTTCCAGTGTTCTGTCACCCTCACAGCAAAAACTTTCTCCTCATGTTTTCATGGAACTTCCTGTGCCTAATTCCAACCGTTGCCCCTTGTCCTGGCATTGGGCATCACCAAGCAGAGCCTGGCTCCATGCTCTTGGCACTCACCCTTTACATCTTTATAAATATGAGAGAAGTCACCCCTCAGGCTCCTCTTCTCCAAGCTCAGCAGCCCCAGTTCCCCCAGTCTCTCCTCATAAGGAAGATGTTCCACTCCTTTAATCATTTTTGTGTCTCTGTGCTGGACTCTTTCAAGCAGTTTGCTGAGGTCCTTCTTGAACTGAGGGTCCCAGAACTGGCCACAGTATTGCAGATTTAGCCTCACTAGGGTAGGGTACTAGGGCATATATTTCATGTTAAATTTAGCTGCTGTGGTTTAAGTTCACTGGGACAGTTTTGTCTGTCTGCAGCTGGGCTTATTTTTGTTCCAAAGATACTTAGAGTGGTTTCTCAGATGATCCCCTAAAAGATTTCCAGTTAACACCAGAAAGACAAAGTCTAGACACAGAGGATGGAACTGAGGTATGTGATGAAACTAACTGCAAGAATAATTCACGCTGGTATCAAAGCAGTAATGTGGCACTACAGCTTTTTCAGGCACATCAACTGATTACCTTCAATACTTCAAGGACTTAGAGTCTAAGCAGAACTTCCCCAGGATCAAGAAACCAGCCATGGTATCATTCATGTCAGAACAGACCTGTATTTCCTCTAGACTCTCAGTAATATAGAGTCATAGAATCATAGAATGGTTTGAGTTATAAGGGACCTTGAAGATCATCTAGTTCCAACCCCCTGCCATGGGCAGGGACACCTTCCTCTAGACCAGGTCACTAGAGGCCTCATTCAGCCTGGCATTGAACACCTGCAGGGAGGGGGCATCTACAGCCTCCCTGGGCAACCTGTTCCAGTTCCTCACCACCCTCACTCTAAATAATTTCTTCCTAATCTCCAACCTAAATCTCCTCTCTTCCAGCTCACAGCTATTGCCTCTTGTCTTATCACTACAATCCCTTGTCAAAGGTCCCTTCCCATCTGTCCCATAGCCTCCTTCAAGTACTGGAAGGCTGCTCTAAGGTCTCCTCAGAGCCTGTTCTTCTCCAGGCTGAACAGCCCCAACTCTCTCAGCCTGCACCCATAGTGGGAGGTGCTCCAGCCCTCTAATCATCTTTGTGGCTTCCTCATATTTCCAGAGAGGAATCAATGTACACTCTGCTTGACTTTGAAGGAAAGGAAATTTCAGTATAGAAGGCCCAAAAGCCTGAAATTTGTTTTAGCTGATCAAATTGGCTCTTGAAATAGCTACTTCCTGAGAGTATGGCTCTTAGTTTTAATACAGAAGGTCATTTTTTTGTGGTGGGGCCTTTATGGAGTGAACTGAGCTCCTGATTTTAGTGATGCTTCTTTGGTTTAGTCTTTTTCTATTTTTTTTTTTTCAGTGATGTATTGGTTCTAATTTAATCTTCCCAGAGACTCAAAATATATATAGCTAACAGAGCCAGTATAATAATAATAATCATCATCATCATCCTTCCCCCCTCCCCCCCTCTTTTGGAAAGAAAGGAATTAGATGTAGGGAAAGAGTGAAAGGGGAGAAAAACACAAGAAGAAACAGTCTTGCTTCGATTT
>WBNM01026005.1:133895-146741 GCA_013399055.1 Ramphastos sulfuratus | reverse complement strand
TCCTTCTCTGGAGACTTTCACACTCCTGTGTGGCTCGCCCTAGGTGATCCTGCTCTGGCAGAGGGATTGGACTTGGTATCTCTGGAGGTCCATTCCAACCCTTAACATTATGTGATTCTATTTTTACAGAGTTTAGAACAAAATTTCAGAAGTGTCCTTAAAAAAATGGAGAAATCCATTAGAAAGCATTTAGGGATGGAGAAACAGATTTTTCTACCTATTGTCCACCACACAGAAACTGTCAGCACCAAGTACATGCTGGTGCATTTCAGCTTGGTCTGTGCTAATAAGTCCTCTGGAATAACAGCTCAGGAATCAAAGACAGAAACATCTACGACTTGTGTTTATTTCTTCATTTTCAGGTTGATGCTTCTTGATGGATGCCTTGTTGAAAAATGGAAAGATCAGCTGAACAAAAGGTTTAAGGTAAAGACAACCCAAGAGAAGAATGCACAAAGGGTTAAACACCTTTGTCCTATTGCAGCACTAAATAACTTGCTTGATTTTTAGGTATCTATAACACCTCTGGGTTATTATTTTCACTTCAGCATTTTGGTAGTTCATAATTACATATAAGTGTAAGTGAGATTTTGAAAATCTTAGTCTTGCAATTGTAGGGTCCCTAAAGTTTTGTTCCTGTCCCTAAATAGTGTAGTTGGATCATCCTTGTGTGAATCCTGGCTTATTACAATGACTAAGAATTTCTTCCATATCATTTTAGAAAGGAAAGTGAAATTCCACTGTCCTGGCTAACTTGAGTTTGCTGCATTGCATCTTGAAGTCTAGAGACAGAGACTCCTCATCAGCTGCTTCCTGCTAAGCACCCACTGAAAGTATTTGACCATCCCCTCAGTGGTGTCAAGGAACACTGGAAGGAAAAGTTTACTGCTTGTAGATTCCTCTTTATAATGGAAAGAGCAAGGTGGAGCAATAAAGTGTCTGAGTCTCCCTCACACATTGAGAGGTGGTCTGGAATTCAGGCAAGATTTCAGAGCATTAAGGACATGCATGTGTATTTATTTTAATTACAAACTGTTAGGCAATTGATAAGGCTGAGTTAAAAATAGAGATCTATATCCATCATCAGAAGCTTTTAGATCACAGACCATTTTCATGCAAGAGGAAGTATTTATTGCCTTTATCATTCTCATTTCTCCTCAGTCATAGAATCATGTGAAAGCTGTGTATGAAAAAGAAAAATGCTTTAAGTATTTAAAAAGCAAATACATTGCAATTCCAGTTGATGCCATGTGGGATTTAGGAGCATGCTGACATGTGACTCAGGCTCTCAAAATCCCTTAGCTGTCAACTGGCTCACAGTGGTTTTTAGTGGCCTCCTCACACCGTTTTGCCATTTCTAATTGTGTCCTGAAGCCTCTCTGGAGGTTCGTTTCCAGGTTGTCAAATAGATGCATGGCTGCCAGACAAGTGTCATTCCCTCTGATATTAATAGTTTGATAAATTAAGTCCTTGTTCACACATCTTTAGGTGGGACGCATCTAAATGCCCTCTGGTAGCTTTTGGTTTCTAGGGATGCCTATAATGGCCCTGGCCAAAGATATTCAGTGTGGAGCTAGGTGTCACAGTGGCTTTCTTTTAATGCCCGTCAGTCATCTCTGAAGACTTGCATCCAGCTTTTTTCTTGAGTTACCACTGAAAAGAAATGTTTTGAGCTGTCTGTGGACCACAGAAGGCAGCTTTTAACATACCCACAGCATGGCTGGTCTCTTCTCTAGCCAGGACCAAGAGTCTGAGTAGCAACAGGGTCAGTGCACACATACTAAGTTGGAAATCTGGAGAACACTTCCCTTGCTCTGATCACTGGGCAAAGGCACCTGCCTTTGGGTGTTTCAGAAGAGAAAGTTCATCAATAGAGGGGAGAGGTGAGATCCTTTCCAGGTTCTTCAATCTAGATTTCCTTAAAGTATTTCTATTCCTGGAGGTGAAAGACTGCAGGCTTGTGGGTCTCTCCATATTTCGAATTACCTAGCCACTTACTGTCACTGTAAAAGCCTATTTTCTAACCACTGGGCCCGTGGGTTTGGAGATCTGATGGCTGTTCTCTTTGGTGGGCTCAGTGATCTTAGTTGCATTTCAAGATTCCTCAGGGTTGCTGCTGAACAAAGCTGCAGGTGCAGTATTGACGCCCACCCCCTTGTGACGGTGAGCGCTGTGATTTCAGTGGTCATTTCTGCTGGCTGCCTGTAACAGGAGCTCTTCCATGCCCGGGGAACAGCAGAAAGTAAACACCACCTTCCCTTGCAGCTGCCTTTAAAGTCTACCCTGTGAAAGGATAGTTTGCTTTCTGCAGGCTTGTCTAAGCGTAAGTCAAACGTTCAGGCAGGCAGCAAAGAATGGATCTGCAGAGGAGTTCCAGGGTACAGAACCTGTCTTTTTGGTAGCATGGTGTCATCTCTCCTGGGTTTCTGGAGAGGCATGAGGTGTACATTCACTTGCAGCACGCAGATGAGCTGTGTCATTGCCATTTCCATCCTGCATTGCAGAAAATCCCTGATCCAAGAGCAGGTGGCAGGTTCCCTCTGCAGAGAGCCATAACTGCTGAGATCAGTGGTCCTGCAGGTGGGAGCGCTGCGCTAGTACCGATGGTTCTGACTCAGGTCAGAGTCAGATTAAGGTGTCGTTATTTATAATCGTGTCCTTCCCTAACTCAGCCTCTTTGTCTTCTGCCTGTCGACAGAGGTGGGAACAGAGACTGCAAGAACAAAAGCTGCGAGTAGCCCGCAGCAAGAACCAGAACGCAGGACGCAGCGGGCGGAGCGGAGCCCCCAAAACGACCAAGAACGCCAACCCGCTGGTCAGTGGCCCCAAAAAAGCCATTAAAGTCAGAAGTGGCCAGAGAGAAATGAACCCTAAGAAAGTATGAGTGGGACAGTTGCAAGAGGAAAGACTTTTCCTGCAGGAGGAGAGTCACCACCTGGCTCGGTCGGCATGTCTTATTAATCCCGAACTCACGGCCTTAAACCCCCTCCCCACGACACTTCCTACATAGACATTTTTGCTGCACTTTACTTTTAAAAGGTTTTCTTTTCCTTTCAGGCCACTGCAAGCCATAGAGAGTAGGCTTGCTCTGCTGCGTGGTAGGCATATTTGAGATGACTGAGCTTTATCTTAGGGCTCTGATTTGCAATTCTAGATAGGATCTAGCTGTGACTGCCAGAGGTTTTAACTCCTTGTGCCAGTTGCCTGCCCTGCTTCCCTGCCAGAGGTTGGAGATTTGCTTGGGTGATGAAGGGTTGAGAGCTCAAGTCTTACAAGGAGTGGCTGAGGGAACTGGGGTTGTTCATTCCAGAGAAAAAGAGGCTCAGGTGAGCCCTTCTCACTCTCTACAACTACCTGGAAGGAGGTTGTAACAAGCTGGAGGCTGGTCTCAGCTAACAAGTTAGGTCATGAAGATGCTCAGAGGGCTGGAGCAGCTCTGCTATGTGGACAGGCTGAGAGAGTTGGGCCTCTTCAGCTTGGAGAAGAGAAGGCTTTGAGGATACCTTGGAATGGCTTTCCAATATCTGAAGTGGGCTACAGGAGGGCTGAGGAGGGACTATTGACAAGGTCTTGTAATGACAGGATGAGGAGGAGTGGGCTTAAACTGGCAGAGGGGAGAATTAAACTCGGTGTTGGGAAAAAGTTCTTTGCAGTGAGGGTGGTGAGACACTGGCATAGGTTGCCCAGGGAGGTTGTGGCTGCTCCCTCCCTGGAGGTGTTCAAGGCCAGGTTGGATGAGACCTTGAGTGACCTGTACTAGTGGGAGGTGTCCCTGCCTATGGCAGGGGGATGGAACTGACTGAGCTTTGAGGTCCCTTCCAACCTAAACCATTCTATGATTTTGTGATTCTAAGTGATAGGACAAGAGGAAACATCCTCAGGTTGTGCCAGGGGAAGTATAAGTTGGATATTAGGAAATAATCCTTCACCAAAATGGTTATCAAGCACTGGAACAGACTGTGGTGAAGTCACCATCCCTGGAGGTATTTAAGAGATGCAGAGATGCGGTGCTTAGTGATGTGGTTTAGTGGTGGCAGTGCTGGGTTAGCAGTTTGACTCAATGACCTGAAAGGCCTCTTCCAAGCTAAACAGTGATATGATTCTCTGGGGCAGCTCTTCTCTCCTCACAAAGTGCTGCACTGGTGTAGTAGTCAGTGAGTTAGGCTGTGAATTAGTCTGGTCAACTGAGAGCTGTGGCAGCTGAGGAACAGCAGAGGGATGGTAACCTCTGGCAGACATCTCAGGCAGCAGCAACTGCAGCTGAATCTACCTGATCTTTGGAATAACAGCCCTTGCTCAGAGCACTCAAAAGCATAGTTTACCTATAAGCATCTGGGTATACATTCTGTGATTAATTTTTATGTGTGTGCCAAAAAAAAATATGCTTACAGTGTTAGCAGATGATCTGATGGGTTTGTGTAGCAAAAATGCATCGAAAGCAGACATTTAATTTTGTTTTTATTTTTATTTTTAATTTTTATTGTACTTCAGGCTGGCTTCTGTTGTTATAATTTCAAATGTATTTAAGCAACTAATTGAAAAAAAAAAAAAACCAGACAACCAAAAATCAGTACTTTTTAAAAGAACAGATTGAAAGTGAAGCAGATCCTTAGAATTCATAAAAGCCACAATGATGTTTGCTATAATATAGCTTTGGTATGAAAACTGGAATGGAAACATTATTCTAAAATGAACTGACAGCTGCTGTAGTGGAGCACCGAGGAGAAGACAGAGCTCCCTGTGGCTTGGTCTTTGTTTGGATGGGTTTTGAACATTTGACACCCTATTTCTAAACCTTTTTCCAACACCAAATAAATAATTAGCTAAAGAAGGCTTGTCCCTGTTCATGGACTTCTCAAAAAAGTGGCTGTCAGCAGTTCTGCTGATCAGAACGTAACATTCACGCTGCAAACAGCCACAAACGTGGCAGATGCTTTTATTTCAGTACCTGAAGGGGGCCTGCAAGAAGGCTGCAGGGGCACTGTTTATGAAGGCCTGCAGGGATAGGACAAGGGGCAATGGTTTGGAATGAGAGCAGAGCAGATTTAGATTGGATGTTAGGAACAAGTTCTGCACCATGAGGGTAGTGGAACACTGGAACAGGTTGCCCAGGCAGGTGGTTGAGGCCCCATCCCTGGAGGTGTTCAAGGTGATGCTTGACAGAGCTCTGGGCAACCTGATCTAGTTGAGGATGTCCCTGCTGACTTCAGGGAGGTTGAACTACATGACCTGTAGAGGTCCCTTCCAACCCAGGTATTTCTATGATTCTATGTATGTGCTAAGTTTTACTGAGTTCACATTTGCCACGTGAGGTATTAAAACAGCAGAGGTGATAGCAATCTGCTCAGCATAGCTCCAAGGTAGCTTTTATGCTATTTTTCTCTTGGATGAGGCAGCATGGCTAGCACAGTCTGGTTTTTCTTAACATATCAGAAGATCACTTACATTCACATCCTGAGGGGTCCTGATAGATATCTTGAATCCTGATAGAAATCTTGAATACCTCCATCAATTCTGGTCCCTATAAAATGGAATGAGCATTTCTAAAACAGAGTCTACATCAGAAAAGCCAAAGTTCTGTGTAGGTTAACATACAGTGGTTACACACAGAAAGACAGCTGCTTGTGTCAGTGTGGTTATCTTTGTCACTACAAGAATTCCAAGGAGATTCTCATGTGTGGAATTCAAGACAGGAGATGCTGGGGTGATCTTGGTAAGAGCAGTTAATATACTTGGTAATGTGCTCCTAACACGAGCTGAAGACGTCAATGCCAAGTTAGAATGCTTAAAAAAGGGGCCAGGAGGTGCTGCAGAAAAACAGAATAACAGCATATAGAGTAGTTGAGAGGGAAGAAAACCAACCCTGCATGGTCACTGATTGAGTTGTAAGCAGTTGGTTAAAATATGCAAAGGTCAGCATTTGAATGCAGCCCTTCCTGCTAATTCTGGGCAGATGCAGAACTTTACCTCCATGCGACATCCGCTGAGTGAGATCCAAAACTCAATCCAGGTGCCAGGAATGCTGAGCAGTGTATTACATCTCTTGACTTCAGTAGGAATTGTGTGTGTTTGACATGTTTAAAGAAGCAGACCAACTAAATACAGACTACAGATGAAATCTTCATCCTGCATGATGAAATGGAAAAGCTGAAATCGACACCAAAGGAGGCAGAATTTCAGTGTGGATGACCAAGACAGGTGAGTTTGAAAACACTGACTCAGCAAGCATGATCCAAAAGAGCTGTATGATTGGAAAGCTTCTCAAACTGTTATCTACTGTGTAGCAGGAGTTCTAAAGCTTTGATTACCTATGGATCCCAGTTTAAAGTATACTATGTCTATGATTAGCTGTTAAAAATGAACGACAGTCCTGTCAATGTGACGTGAAAACAACAAACACCAAACCTTTGTGAAGGTTTGTTGTGATCCTCACCAAGTGTAGTGTTTGTTAAATTCCACCTTTGGAATTCCAAATTGTCAAATTCTAAAACCTTTGGAACAGCTAGCTAGACTTCATAACAACTTTATCTATTATTTTACAACTGTTAAAATAAAACTTACATTTGGGTTGTGGGTTTGTTTGTTTGTTTGGTTAATAGCAGAAAAAAAATATAATGATAATCGACTACAGAGAATTGTCACCATTCCTTCTGTAAGTTACTGACATTGGACTGAGGGTTCCAGTAAGTTGGAATAAACATTGATGCACCAAACCAGAAGTATCCAAACTCCTTGATGTTTTAATGTGTGCTTTCTGCTGACTTCCATTCTGATATGGCAAAAATACAGAAGGCAATAAGGCAATGCAGCAGAAAAGCAAGGGATTTTGTGTGAGAGAGCAGATGTGCAGACAGGGAAGGTGAATCAGTTAGGTAGTGTGCTTTCCCAAATCCTTTATTTTCTGCTTTTCCAGAAGCCATGGGTCAACCCAATTCAACACTAACAGAAGTCACTGCACTTTGAAAATCATAGAATCATAGAATGGTAAAGTTGGAAGGGACCTCAAGGATCATCCAGTTCCAACCCCCTGCCATAGGCAGGGACACCTCCCACTAGTACAGGTCACTCAAGGCCTCCTCCAACCTGGCCTTGAACACCTCCAGGGAGGGAGCAGCCACAACCTCCCTGGGCAACCTGTGCCAGTGTCTCACCACCCTCACTGTAAAGAACTTCCTCCTAACGTCCAGTCTAAATCTTCCCTCTGCCAGTTCAAACCCATTGCCCCTTATCCTGTCATTGCAAGACCTTGTCAATAGTCCCTCCCCAGCCTTCCTGTAGGCCCCCTTCAGATACTGGAAGGCGACTCTAAGGTCTCCTCGAAGCCTCTCTTCTGCAGGCTGCAGAGCCCCAACTCTCTCAGCCTGTCCTCACAGGAGAGGAAAATCCCTTATAATGATTAACTCACTGTGACATCAAATGCCAGCTGAATCCAGACCTGTATCATCCCTGCCCTCCAGCCCACTCCCCATTACTGGTGAAGGTGTGAAGCAGATGTTGGAGCAGGTGAATGCATCCTCCCAAGTCCTCACATAGTTTGCTCATCGTTTCTGCTCCCCTTCTCTTTCCGCTCCCCTCTCCTTGTGCACATCCATGGCCAGGTGGAATCACTGCAGTCAGGAAACCTTGTTTTAGCAGAGAGGGCAAAGACCTTGCTGATGGAGTAATTACTGCACCTATTTACAGCTGAAAAGAGCTTGCTGATGGAGGAAAGTAACTACTGCACCTATTTGCAGCTGAAAACCAAACAGGCCAAAGCTTGAAGTTTTTTCTCAGTTACAGTTGTCTCCCTACTGAGGGGCTTGGCCTCTCCTTCACATAAAATAAAAATGGCCTGGAACACCCAGCAGATGTTTCTGCTGTGTTTCTTCCTACCTCCCAAACACATGTGCCCAGTTTGGTAAGAGGTGCTGCTGAATATCTTCACTGAATGTTCTACCCTCAAGTCCAAAAGAATGAAACCTGAAAAAATATTTACTCTAATTGTGAATAATTGGCAGGCACCCTTTTAGAAGTTCATTCTAAATGTAAAGCAAAACTCTTTTATGAACCAAAAAAAACCCCAACAAAACAAACCCAACCACCCAATTCCCCTCTAACAAGACCTGACTGACCTGGTCACTTTAAATCAATTCAGCGTGGGGACTTTGTTACTTTTGTCCAATCACCACATATAACTGAGAAATACTTCCTGTATAAATAATAAAAAAAAAAAAAGTATTTTTTTCCCAGTCCAAAATACTCAAACAGCTCTTTAAAATATTTTATGCAGCATTGTAGCCTAGAATCCAAATGAATGAAACCTGAAAAAATATTGACTCCAATTATGCACAACCGACACAAGTTTGTCGGTTGCGCTTAGCGAGTTGAATCTAAATGCACAGCCAAAGATGTTTTCCTGGGCCAGATTTTTTCTGCTAAACCACACCAGCTCCCATTATTAATTTGCAAAACAAAATAGAAATCTGTCAATAGGGGTCAAACGTTCAAGATTGTTTCCATTTATGGCAAAGAAACCAATAGCTTGCAAGTTATTCATTTCTGTAGAGGTCCATCACTTCTAATTAGTGCTAGTCAGGGCTGGGTGGAAAAACTATGTTTAATTTTAACTCTTGGCTCTGTCACATCTCTGAAAGTAAACATCAGCTTTATTGGGAGGTGTAACAAGTTTGAACTTGCTTGTTTGCTCTGCAGTAAATTCAGGGGCATCAGGTAATCCATTCATATCAGACTGGCTTTGGTTGTTGCTGCCAGAAGGCTTGGGGATGAACCAGTATGGCAATAAGCATAAAGGAAAACATCTGGATGGGAGGACAAAGTCCTCCCTGGATCTGCTTGACAATGCTAAGATCAAAACCCACAAGTACCTTAAATGTGTCATACAGTCTGGCTTACAGAATGAAGTTAATGTATGCATCAGAGTGATCAAGAGATGCCCCAGACAGACCATAAGTATCGATTCCTTCTAACTGCAGTATGATGAAAACTCTAGTTTGTAGATAGTCAGAGCACATCAGTATTTACCCTCTGAGCAAGGCAACCAGAAAACTTATCATTCACTTACAAAGTGAACAGAGATGTTCAAGGTCTGACCTGCCCATGTATGCAGCTCATTCCACAGTCGGAGCAAAGGCAAAACACCACAGTGGTACACAGCCACAAGCTGGTTGACTCCATCTTCTTGGCAGGGAAAAAAAAATTAAAATAAAAGCTTTTTTTCCCCCCACTTCTCTTTTATTATGCAGTAATTCACTACCAATAGTCATTACAATCAGACACACTGATTTTTTTTTTTTTTTGGAAGAGTATTTTAAGATTTAGAACCAGCTTGTTTACCATTCTAAACCAAAACACATCTTTAATACAGCCTTAGTGCCCGATTATGATTTCATTAAAGTTCCTAAACAAGGAAATATGTGGTCTGTTGTACAAATAAACATGGTCCTGTGGTTCCATTTCTCTCTGCTGGGACAAAAATCAGAGGAATAATTATGTTATCTTTTGTTAGTGTTGGAAGAACTTTCATCACATCACCGCAGCAGTTAATTCCAGGCTGAACCACGAGATGCTTTATAAATAAACGGTCATGGAGGTCACATTCTCTCTTGAACTGGCCTTGAGCTATGAGGTAAAAGGACAGAATCAGGTTTGAAGGCAGAGGAGTTCTGTAGATTTAATTGCAAGATTTTCAATGGAGTCTGCTGGAACAGAGTCCTCCTGACTCTCTGAGTGCAAATGCTTGCCCACCCCAAGTGCTCACCTGCTCAGAAGTTACATCCGTGTCTATGTCACAGTTAGGAGGAAATGTGAAGAGGAGTGGATGGCAGCCTAAATTATGTGTACAATAGCTAAGTGTTGAGCTAAACTTCTAATAAGACACAGTAGTATCTTAAAATATTGGCAGGTTTTCAATGACCATGTACTGTATTTTGCTGTTCTAGAACAGCCTGTAGCTCAAAGATACAAAAACCTTCATGAATTTCCATCTCTTCAATCAGCTGAAATAGATTTTTATTGTCTTGAAATGTATCTCTTCCTCCTTCCCAAAGCTGCTAAAAGGCACTAAGCTCAAGGACATGTTTAGGAGAAGCAATGTTAGTAAGCTGAATGTCTCCACATTTGAGATTGGGTTTGGTTATTTAGGAAGAAACACTGTCCTGGATTTTGCACAATGCATTTATTTCCATGTAAGCTACTGGAACACTTTAGCTAAACACCAAACAGGGATCATAACTGATACACATGAGCATATGAAGCCTTCAACATCTAATAGGTAAGCCAAACTACAAGGAAAACAAATCAGTATTGACTAAGAGTGATGCAAATGGAGGGTGAAGAATGCTTAAGCAAGCAACAACTGAGCATATAAATTATATCACACTCAGGCTATTGTAGTCCTACAGCTAACTGAATTTTCTGAGACCACAATAAAGGCAATAAATGATCCAGAGCATTCAAAACCTGTGTCTGATGCCTATCAAACTATTTGACTGTAAACTTCCATCAGAATTTTCATGAGCTTTTATTAAGACAAAGAGATTTTACTGTTCACAGTATTTCTGCTGCTGGCAAGAAATAATCTCGTCTAAACTTTCAATGCTGTCTTTGCCCCATTGGTAGAGAAGCCATCAAGGATCTCAGGAAATGAGCTGAGCTGATGTATCTGGAATTGCCCTACTCAGGCCTTTTCTAAGACTGCTTCACCCAGAAGACTTAGGCTGCTGAAATACTGCCAGGAAGAACACTTTTAATGGGCTTTTGGAGTAAAAGACAAGCCAAAGAACATAGAGCAATTCTGAATGTGCTTCTCAGAACTCACTTTGCCGAGGTGAGATGTAAATTCTTCACTAATCACAACTTCCTACAGGCTAGCTAGCCTCAAGTCAAGTTTATATAGGTGAAAACAGGCCATCAGGACAATGCTCAGTCCAATTTCTACTGGAGCAGTGTCTATAACAACAAATGCCCCATCACAGCAGCAGTATTTGTCAGGAAGCTCTTTCTAACAACTGGTTGTGTTAAGTACTATAGGAACAACCAAAAACATGAGAGAAAGACTCTGGACTTTGCACCTATAATCAATACCATTAAGTAAACTAAACTGAATGTTGTTCTTTAATACTTCAGCTTTCAACAGACTTGGACAGCAAAAGTGAGAATACATCAGCTACAGAAGAATTTTTGTGTCCTTTACAAAGAGCAGCCAAATTAGACTCAGACAGGACAGAAATTCACCAGTTTGGCAGGAAGGTGTATGTCAAGAGTAGCTCTTGTATAAGAGCTGACTTTGCTTTACTGCATCAGATCTGAATTGAGTAGATGGACTGGAAAGCACCTTCTAGTTTATTGTCCTACCTGTGAGTGTTAGAAGATGTTTAGGGAAAGGATAAATAAGCAATGCATATGCTGTTCAGGGCCCTGAGGGAAGCAACAGGCCTTAAGAGCAGTCTCAAGTGGGGTGCAAACCTATACTGTTGGCCAGCAAGCCCAGAAGCTGCATTTAGCCTCACACCAGGGCTTAATCCTTGCCTGTTTCAGGAATATCTGTCTCTGGCTCTCTGGTCTGTTGTTCCTGACTGGAACCCTGAACCTGTTCTGGATCTGGATCTGGATCATTACTTGCTTTGTCTGAGAATGCTGATGGACAACACTACTCAGTTCTGCTTGGATGCTGGGCTGATGAGGGCACAGCTTGGCTTCTGGCTCCTACTGCCTTCTGGAGCATTCCCACACTTGCTGCTGCTCCCTGACAATGCTGTAGCTGTGCCTCCACAACCTTTCAGCATTTCTCCTTTGTAGGCTCCCTGAACTCGAAGACTCAGTCCACATCACAGTGGCCATGGCATTAACAATGTTTTAATGACCTTCCCTGACCCTGTTCTTTAAGGTGGTTGTATATAAACCAACTTAGACTCCCAGAAATCTTGGAAAGGCAAAAAAATCTGCCAGAATGGTAAAAGAAAAACTATCTACTAAGCATACAGAAAGAAATAATTACTAATATCAAACCTGTAGCAGCTATGACTTGTTACATGGACATGTTTTGCAATATGGCAAAGCTGATAAAAAATTGGGTGGAGCTTGAAGGAACATATGTATGGTCTTAAATACAGGTGGTTGGGTAGATAAATACATCTAAGGACACAAATATCAAATCCCAGAGGTTGCACTTAGCTGATCAATCTATGTCAATCTCTCCAAACACACACTCAATGCTTTTCAGTGCATGTTCTTGAGTAGATGATCCATGAACAGCATTGGACAAAATATCTTGAGCAAACTGAGCTCGAATTGACTCAGGAAAGTTCTTTTTTGCCACTTCTGGATCTGTTGGACCCATTAGTTTCCTCCACTCTTCAACAGCATTTTCCTTCGTTAAGACCATTACCACCGATGGACCCCTGTAAAAATCAGCACAAGGAAGCTCTCACACTGCTCCAAGCTGCAGAATGACCTTGGCTTCAGAATTGCCACAAAGGGTTATGATAAGCATTTAGGCTGTCAGAATTTCATTAAACTATTTATATTTTTAAGTTGGTTTCTGAGTGTTCGGAGTATTTTTTAAAGACAATGTCCTACCCTTGAAAACCAAAAGGATTTGAATGATCAGCTATTTGGATTTCATAGAATCATAGAATGGTTTAGGTTGGAAGGGACCTCAAAGATTATCCAGTTCCAAGCCCCTGCCATAGGCAGGGACACCTCCCACTAGAACAGGTCACTCAAGGCCTTGTCCAACCTGGCCTTGAATACCTCCAGGGAGGGAGCAGCCACAACCTCCCTGGGCAGCCTGTGCCAGTGTCTCACCACCCTCACTGCAAACAACTTCCTCCTAACATCCAGTTTCAA
>WBNM01026005.1:78610-131506 GCA_013399055.1 Ramphastos sulfuratus | reverse complement strand
TGAAACTGGATGTTAGGAGGAAGTTCTTTACAGTGAGGGTGGTGAGACACTGGCACAGGTTGCCCAGGGAGGTTGTGGCTGCTCCCTCCCTGGAGGTGTTCAAGGCCAGGTTGGACGAGGCCTTGAGTGAGCTGTTCTAGTGGGAGGTGTCCCTGCCTATGGCAGGGGGTTGGAACTGGATGATCTTTGAGGTCCCTTCCAACCTTACCATTCTATGATTTAATGTTAATAAACAATTTTCATAGTTATTAACAATCTTCACCTGGATATTTAAATTAATATAGATTATTAATTTTGCATCATTTGCAACACTTGCCTTTGTGCTCTCTAGCAGCATCAGGTTTGATTAATGCCAGAGTGTGCTCCTGAGGGAAGAAGAACTGCAACTCCTTCTCAGCTTCATGAGGTGTAGAACTGCCATGCAGCTGACCAATAGGTATGTTCTTCACTGTGTACTTCGCACGTAAACTGAGAGTCATTAAAAGAGTGGAGATAAAAGAATAGTCATGATGAGATTCAGCAGCATTGACTGGCTTTAACCCAGTGAATATAAGTCAATGTTGATCTGATAAATGCTTGATGATCCCACTGTAGGAACAAGAAGCTTTCTTTGATGCAAAGTTTTCATTAGGCTGAGAAAATAAGCATTTACCCTAGAGGTTAGTTATGATAGCTCAAGAGAAAAATTAATCATAGAATGGCTTGGGTTGGAAATGACCTCTTAAGTTCATCTAGCCCAACTCCCCTGCAGTCAGCAGGGACATCCTCCACTAGATCAGGCTGCTTGGAGCCTTGTTGAGCCTGACCATTAATATCTCCAGGGATGCAGCCTCAACCACCTCACTGGGCAACCTGGTCCAGTGCTCAAGCACCCTCATGGTAAAAAACTTGTTCCTAACATCCAACTTGAATCTGCTCTTCTCTACTTTCAAGCCATTGCCCCTCATCCTTTCACTGCAGGCCTTTGCAAACAATCCCTCTGCAGCCTTTTTATAGGCCCTCTTCAGGTACTGGCAGGCTGCTATTAGGTCTCCCCAGTGCCTTCTCTTCTCCAGGCTGAACACCCCCAGCTCCCTCAGCCTGTCCTCACAGCAGAGGTGTCCCAGCCCCCTGATCATTTTTTTGGCCCTCCTCTAGACATGCTCCATCAGCCTGTGTTGAGGGCTCTAGAGCTGGATGCAGCACTCCAAGTGGTGTCTTACCAGAGCAGACCAGCAACAGAACAAGTGGATACAGTCTCAAATTGTGCCAGGGGAGGTCTAGGCTGGATGTTAGGAGGAAGTTCTTGCCAGAGAGAGTGATTGGCATTGGAATGGGCTGCCCAGGGAGGTGGTGGAGTCGCTGTCCCTGGAGGTGTTCAAGCAAAGCCTGGATGGGGCACTTAGTGCTATGGTCTGGATGATTGGCTAAGGCTGGGTGCTAGGTTGGGGTGGGTGAGCTTGGAGGTCTCTTCCAACCTGGCTGAGTCTATGATTCTATGATATTTTAATTATTTTTCCTCTGACTCTAGAGATTGCCTTTCATCTCAAGACCCTTCATTAAAGTCAGCTTTTCATCATGTTCAGCAGCCATTATTTCTCAAAGCAGTGCTCTAGTTTCTATGTGTAACACAGCATCTCTTCCAAGTCTAGCACACTGCAGAAATATGTCTCTGCTCCCAGATGATGGCACTGTAGTTACACCAGTTGAAGTGTGGGATGCATCCAGATGAGGAATGTGAATGCAAATTGAAAGCTTCAAGTGATGGGTTACTGCTTGAAGTATTACCTCTCTGGATTTTCCTTCTTAGCCTCTTCAACAGTCTTTGGGCCTAATAAATCTCTCCAGTGTGCTACAGCATTTTCTCGTGTCAGACCAAGTACAAGAGTTGGACCACTGCAAAATGGGAAAAGTGGCATTAAAAAAAAAACAACCCTTGTAAAGGTAATTTGAATTTTTATAGTCCAGGCTAGGAAAACAAGATCTAGTAATAGAGGATTTTAAAACCCATCTGTTTGAACAGCTACAGACTGAAAAAACCCAACAACTTATTTAGCTTAGACATGGATTTAAATTTCAATGGTACTGAATGTTAGCACAACAGCAAGAAAGTTATAGAATTAGGAATGTCTTTGTTATTAGACAAAAATGCTGATTAACTCCCAAGTTTTCCTCCCAGCCATATCCAAGCTTCATATGAAGAGACTGTGGAATCATGATTTTTTCTTTTTTCCTCCCCAAGAAATCCAGCAGACAGCCTGGATGAGGATTTCAAAGCTTTCCCACAGACCACCTAAATGCAGCTTTCAGAGCAGAGCACAACTGGTTTCACCCAAGTTAACAGAGTTGGCCACTGGCTTCACCATTATAGATTCAAATTTTACAGAGCCTCACCTATTTATCTGCTGTACTTGGGAATTACTTCCTTATAAGCAGCTTTTGAGTTTTACTTTTTTTCACTTAAACCCTCAGAATCATCTTGAGCCAGGTGATATTCATTATGAACATTTCAGTCATATTCCTAGACCCACAGTGTCACTTTTCACTCACTGTACCTGGTCATTTGCTGCAGAAGGACTGGGAAGTAGTCTTGATCTACGTGTTCTTTATAAAATTCAAGAGTTTGCTCTTCAGACAGGACTATTTCCTTCTGCATTGCTATTTCAAAGCCATCATCCTTTATCCTTTGTATGATAGAATCTGTTTAACATATTGACATCATTCTAAGTTGCCAACCATTCAGTAATTTGCATGCTGGTGAAGAAATTAGGTGGACTTTCCAAACGTAACGGGAAATTTTTGTGCAGGTGAATTAATTTCCTAACTGAAGAATGGAAAAGTAATTTCAAGCAACTGTTAGAGGGCTTCAGTAGTTGCCTAGACACTCAGGAAGGTGATGCTCACTTTAANCAAAACACCCAAAGGAATAAAGCAGCACTGACATTTGCATTCTCCATAGATCAAAACCATTAACCAAACAACTTTACCTGGGAAGATTACTGGTAACTTAATGCTGGGAAAACAGCATAACCTAAGAGCATTTTAGTAATAGAGTTAAATTTCTATCATTTAAAATATGAGCTCTGAGGTAGAAAATGGAATTATTGACACTTACTCCGTCTTTCCTTTAAGAGACAAGGTCTAATCAAGGCCAAAGTCTTTTCAACTTTGTGGTCTGTCCTCTTTGTATCAAAATTTGGGAAAAAGAAGGCAAGCTGTCTGCTGGCATCTTCTACACTGTCTTGCACATCACAAACATTTAATAGGCTCTCTGTTTCCTTCATCCTGACAAGACACAATTGGTAAGTCACTGCCTGCATTGTGCTAACAGTTGTCTTCTCAAAGATGCACTTTATTCAAGCTTAGTGAAACATAAGAATAGAATGCCAGGCTAAGTTTTTATTAAATTTGTGACTAAAGCAATGTTTCTGAGAAGAGAATTATTAATCTTCCCAAAAAGTGCCTTGGCATATCTTGTGAAGGAGAAATCTCAGCCATGGAGCTTTTCTAATCCTTTTCCAGCTTATTCATAGAATCACAGAATTGTTAAGAACTGGAAAGGACCTCAAGGATCATTCAGTTACAACCCATGGCAGGGAGACTTTCTACTAGATCAGATTGCCCAGAGCCACATCCATCTTGGCCTTGGAAACTTCCAGGGATGGGAACACTTGCACCACCTCCCTGGGCAAACTGTTTCAGTGTCTCACCACCCTTGTGGTGAAGAACTTCTTCCTTTGAGGTGGGGTGGGGGGGAAGTGGAATGAACCCCCAAACCTTCGCACTTGTTTGCTGCCTTTTGCAGGGTGGTTCTAGGGAGCACAGCATGCTCCAGGTGTTCCCCAGACTCCCCTGAGCCACATCTACACTTTTCCAGCATACACAAGAGTAAGCAGGGACTAGAGTGCAACCCTCAGAGGGGCAATGACGGTGGTGACTTCATCTGAGTGAGCTAGTATGAAGTGGAACTGCATCAACTCTGAAGTGTGGCACTCTGTTTGTTTGTTTGCCAAGTCAACCGAGTCCTGGGCTGCAGCAAGAGAAGCGTGGCCAGCAGGGCAAGGGAGGTGATTCTCCCCCTTTACTCTGCTCTCTTCAGACCCCATCTGGAGTACTGTGTGTAGTTCTGGAGCCCCCAGCACAGGAAGGACATGGAAGTGTTGGAGCCAGTCCAGAGGAGGCTATGAAGATGCTCAGAGGGCTGCAGCAGCTCTGCTGTGAGGACAGGCTGAGAGAGTTGGGNTGGAACTAGATGATCCTTGAGGTCTCCTTCCAACCTTACCATTCTATGATTCTATTTCAGAAGCAGCAAGAGATCAGTGTCCTGTGCTTGTCATCCTTATCTAGGAAGCATGGAGTTTCTATGTTCTCAGAGGAACCACAACTGAATATCTTTGGTGGTCTTAAGAAGGCCCATTCCCTGGACCCTGTGAAAATGAGCACCTGAACATCTAAGAATGTACCTTGGTATAGGTGAGCTCTGAATACGTTAACCACATCACCTACATACATGGTCACTGGTAGTTACCTGTCTGGCCTATCAGCCTTGGGCTCATCAGGCACACTCTCACTTGCTTCATCCAGTCCTTTCCAGTGAGGAATAGCACCACTTGCTTCTTTTTTAGTGATTGCCAGAACGTGGCATGGTCCACTCAGCATGAAGCGAACAAAGTCCTCAAAATCAGGCTAAAAAACATAATTGTTCTCATATGAATTGCAAGAAATCTGAGTCTATAGTCAGAAATGAGATGGCCATCTGTGATAGAGGAATTCATCAATTTCTGTTCTGAAATTGCATTCTCATACATTATTCAAATATCTGTCAGTTTGTTTGGGAAGTCTTTTAATCAATCACTTCAGACAACAACATTATAAAATGTCTAAACCAAAATTAACTAAAACAATTTGCTATGGTTTTAACTCCTTCAGTTTCAAACTTCAGTCTTATAAACGTACATTTTCAGCAGGAAATAACTTTGGAAACTGTTGGTTTTAATATTTTTTCCCTTGTGTGTCACTTTATCTTTTTTTTTTTTTTTAAATATTGTGAATTTCATAGAATGGTTTGAGTTGGAAAGGACCTCAAAAGGTCATCTAGTCCACCCCCCCTGCAGTAAGCAGGGACATCCTCCACTAGATCAGGTTGCTCAGAGCCTTCTGGTGTCCTCATCATAAGAAGGACACAGAGCTGTTGGAGAGAGTCCAGAGTAGGGCCACAAAGATGATCCAAGGGCTGCAACACCTCTGCTATGAGGACAGGCTGAGAGAGCTGAGGGTGTTCAGCCTGGAGAAGAGAAGACTCCATGGGGACCTTATTGCTGCCTTCCAGTAGCTGAAGGGATCCTACAGGAAGGCTGCAGAGGGATTTTTCATGAGTGTCTAGCAACAGGACAAGGGGGAATGGTTTGAAGCTGAGGGAGGGTGGGTTTAGACTGGATCTCAGGAAGTTCTTCAGTATGAAGGTGGTGAGACTCTGGAATAGGCTGCCCAGGGACGTTGTGGCTGCCTCCTCCCTGGGGGTGTTCAAGGCCAGGTTGGATCAGGCCTTGAGCAGCTGAGTCTAGTTGAGAGGTGTCCTTGCCCATGGTGGGGAGGTTGGAGTAGACAGTCTTTGAGGTCCCTTCCAAGCTAAGCCATTCTATGGTTCTATCTGTACCTGGAGGTCTACTGTCTTGAGTCTCCATTCTGTTACAATAGGTCACCTGTGGGCCTTCAGCAAACTTGCAGAGCATTAAATCAGGAATAATTTCACCCACTGAGCACAAAGGATTCCCTATTCTATATTGTCACTTTAATACAGTTATGTTTCAGCTTAAAATTATACTTAAAGAATGGCAAATAATTGGCTTCTGAATATGCATAAGACACCCTGGACTGCTTCTGAGAGTTCATAGCAGTTTAGTTATTCCCCTTACACTAATGTTGGCTAGGCTCTGCTATGGAGCAGTAGTGCTGCCATACATCAAACACTGCTTGCTTTTTCTCTGTCATTGTTCCTCCCATGTCTCCCTTTGTACATAACTAATCTCAAGTTTAGCTGCCATTCCCATAAAATGACTTATTTTTACCTCTGTTTCAAAACTGTCTCTGTCTAAACTCAAGCTCTGGCTTTTAAACTCAAATCCTGGCTTTGCCAAAACCAAGCTCTTCAATTCCTTACAAGCTTTCCCTGTTACTTCCTTTCTAAACCACAGTGCAGCCACCTGGTGATTACTCTCAGATTTCCACATTCTGTCTTCAGCAGGAATCATCATGTCTTACTCTCATTTGGAATGCCACAGGAACACTTTCCCAGCTTCTTGGTTTGATTATGCCAATCATTTAGTCCATTAATGTCTCTAATCACATCAAACAAATCAGTTGTCTGCATGTAATTCCAACCCCTGTCTGTCTTATGCAGATCTTAAACAGGAATATATAAATATTTGCTTAGCAGCTTCATTTTTGTGACTTGGATCCTTCTGTAGAGTTAACTTTCACTGTCATATTGCCAAAGCACTTAAAATATCCAAATGCTGGTTGCTAGACCACTGTCATTTAATGATGACCAGCATAATTTCATTGTTTTCTTGAACTTTCTGCCTGTCTTTAGCTATTTGTTTCCCCCTAATACAGAACAAGGCCAGGAAAATAAACTTCAATGGAGGTGCTCTCTTTTTGCCTGTGCCCCTGCTTATTGCCTTTACTACCCTGTGATAAAAACTGTAAAGAAGAAAAGCTGCAATACAATCACTTACTCTGTCTGGAAGAAAATGCATCAAATAGATGTATACTATCACACAGAGGACACTTGGGTTTGGTTTTATGCTGCATTTCAACACCTCACAGCCTGTGTTTAGAGTCATGACTAGCTCATACACATTCTTGGTAACAGAAAGAACCTCAGAATCTTGTGGTGGACTTCAGTATAATTCAGTTGGAATGTTAGAGAGTTATCAAGCCATACTTGGATGAGTAATTAAGAAAAGAGAAATACCTCTCTATTTTTTTTCCTGCCTACTAATTCTATATTAATTCAGTTCTTCAACATACTAAAACTGTACAAGAAAACACAAATAGCTACAACAGTGTTTTCACCTGCTCAGTTTGTTTAGATTTTTCAGTTTGCTTTTACCTGGTCTTTATTTTGGGCATAGAACACTCTAATTTGCTCCTCAGTCAGCATTTTCTCCTCTGCTGCTTCGATGTGAAATCCTGCAGCTCTAATCTGCAATTATTCAGTTATTACTCAGCAGCATTTGAAAATGGATATATACAAAATCATATGTTATGGTAAATCTAAAGGATTGACTTCACCACCACAGTCTCTAAGTACTCATTTCTATTGCAAATGAGAAAGAAAAGCACTTTTCTGCTTGCAGGGTTGACACCACTGATCAGCACAGTACAAATTAATGCCATCCCTCATCATCTGACATAAAATAGTGAAGCAGCAACATCAGCCTGAAGACCACATTATTTCAAGTCAAGATTCTTGTGTTTTTATCAGTAAAGCATTAATGGGTCTTGTTCTAAAGCCTGGGCATAAACTTGGATCTACTTAATCTTATGTCTTGCTGCTATGGCTCTCAGCCAAACAGGATGAATGAATCTCCAAATTCTGTCTACCTTTTGTTTAATTTCTTCTACACGTCCCTCTAGGACATCATCAGGTTTGATGATTCCAACAGAATATCTAACAGCTTCTTCTGGAAAAGGAAGTGAAAAAGAAGTGTCAGTTAATGCATTGATTAAAATAAATAAGCAACTTATTTTTCAGTTACTTGGATATTTATTTGGGTGTCCCCAAATAAAGTTTCTATTCTACTGCTGAGATGACTAAAGAATGGTTCCCAAAATGAAAATTGCTACAGCACTTAAAATATGTCTTGGAATGCAGGACTATCTTTGCCTATTCCTGGAATCCACATTCCTGATGAACCACTGTTGTATTGTGTAATAAGACAGAGAAATGGATCACATACAGGATTTGTAATACTGTGCTACAAGGTCTCATAGGGTTTATGAGGGGGAAAAAAAGGCTAAGTTAAAGCAATGGTCATAGAATCATAGAATGGCGAGGTTGGAAGGGACCTCAAGGATCATCTAGTTCCAACCCCCTGCCATAGGCAGGGACACGAATATGTCACTTGAAGCATACAATAAAGAAGGCATCAAGAGGAAGAAGGGACACAGCTTAATGCATGCCTGTGATATAATGCTTTCTCACAGGAAAAAAAGGTAAGATTGAGAAGAAACTGGAGGAGTTTATTCCATTTCGACCTTGCTAAATGGCATCCTGTGCCTATATGAAGCTGCAGGAAGCTTCAGCAGCCACAGATAACAAGGACAGAAAATATCTAAGTCCCAGTTCATGTCAAGCCTGAGATAAATCATAGACAAGTCTGTTGTCTTTTAAATCCAGTCTGAGACACAAGGCATGCCAGTCCTTCACATTAACTCTTCCAGTCCCCTTCAGCTGTCTCCATCTTGGTACTCCTGTAGACCATCTAAGGGTTAAGAAACACCACTTCAAATGAAGTGCAGCACTAACACAAGAACTATAGAAGTGACTTTCAGGCACTAGTTTTACACTGCTGCTGTGTGCCAAGGACCTGAAGCATGAAGGTTCGCAGAAGTGGAGGCAGGGTTGAAAATATTGCTGATAGTCCAAAATCTTCATTTCTTACATAAGAAAGAGTCTGCTCAGTTTGATATCCCCAGCCACAGCCTCTCATATTATTAACTCCAAGGAAGGCCTGTTAGTGCTGTACATAATTCTTAATCAAACAACTGAAAAGACATTTGTTTTTTTTATTTTCTGTTAACATTTCTAAACCCAAATATATTTACCTTCAGGTACATTCTCTTCAACACTCTCTTCTGATGATTTCTCCTCTAGGAAAACAAGTTCATCGACCTAAACCAATTGCAAACAGAGCAGAAGCACATCACCAGTGCAAAGTTACAGTCAGCCACCAGAACTTCACAACACTTATCTATAAGTAAGGACATGCTTGGTATCCAGGAAAGGGAAAAATTCTAAGGAAGACCTTGGGTTAGTTTGATTTTCCTGAACTGATCTGTAGTTTGTTTAAAGTTGCCTTTTATTGTAAGCAGAGTTCTTTGATCTCCATTTTCACTCAAAGCAAACAATGAGACATGACTGTTTGCCATGTTTTCATTTGTTTCATGCAATGCACCAAGTTACAGCTGGAAAATACTCAGGCCTGAAAGAAAAAAAAACATGACTAAAACCTTTACACATCAGTGACATTTTGTCCTTCTTTCCATTTCTTCATCTGTAAATTTAAGTCTGTGCAAAGTAGCGTTTAACTGAAATGAAAAAGTAAAGCAAACCTCATGTCACTGTATTTTAAGGAAAAACAAAACATAACCTTAAACATTAACAAAACCATTACCACAGGCATTGAGAGAAACCAGGTTAAGTGTAATAAAAATGCTTGTTTAGATTTAAGAATCTGTTTTGTGAGTACCTCGGTGCGCTGCTTCTGTCCAGCTTCAATTTCCCTCTCTTCCTGCACCAGCTCTGTTATTTTCTTACTTAGAAGAGGAGCATTTACACCTCTCACTATTGCAGTAATTTTACCATTCTGTAAGAGAAAATCACACTCTTGATGAGCCCTTGTCACTTAGTTTATACATTCACTTGAGGTTCAGAACATGTTATTTATTCCAGCAATAGGACCACTTTGTGTGTCCCCTGAAGTGAATACTTAATCTAGTACTGCCTCTGCTTGTTCAGAATGAGCCTTTCTTGCTTTTACTTCCTCTCTTTCTCCTCTACCCAATTTTCTGCATTTATCTCTGGGCTCACCATTAATAGTACTGGCAGAAGTAAATGCAAGTATGCAATTTACTAACTTTACATTTCTATAACCTGGAGTTTCTACCTTTTTATTTACACCACATTTCACTGCGTGCTCTACCACATTCAGGAGGAGCACAGAGAACCTAACTGGTATTGTTTTCACTTGGCAGCCATTTAAAAGACATGTAGGTATGGTGCTGAGGGGTATGGCTTAGTGGTAACCTGATAATGCTGGGTTAATAGTTGATCTTGATGATCTTAAAGGTCTCTTCCAACCAAAACAGTTCTATAATTCACATTCAAACCTGAAAGTGTCTTGAAAGCATCATTGTTCTTGGCCCAAATCTGCAGGAATTTCAACCCTAGCATCCTCAACTAACCAACCACCTCCTGAGTGAGCAGTGGAGAATGAGAAGACTCTGTCCACATACATTAGTGAGAGATAATAAATATTAATTTTGATGATTGCTCAAGTGTGAAAAACAATTTTGTTTATCTGAAAGACCTTACAGTGGCAGGGAATACAAACTCTTTCTCCCTGAGGGAAAGTGTGCATAAAATAATCATTTCAGTGTAGCCACACAGAGCATTTTAATGTGAGGCAACCCTGGAAAAACTTGCTTGGCTTTCTCACTGAGGAATTACCCAAACTGTGGCTACCCCAAATCTTCTGTGGCTGTTTGTTCAGCAGCCACAACAAAAATATTCTTAAGAGCCACGGATTTAGGCATCGGAAAAAAACCTCAAGTAAACAACACTTGACAGTGTGATCTTACATACAATAAAACACAAATAGATGATTTTTACAGCCTTATATTATTTTAAATCTACTGAAAAATTAAAGGCAAAACTAGTGTACTTACAACACAAAAAAGAAATGCAGGTTCACATGTATTCCTAAATGGTTGCAGAGTTGCAATGCTGTCAGCCTCTGCCTGAAGTAAGGTGAAGATTACTTATGTAAGTGTATATACATAGCACACACACACATATATAAATGTATATATAACAATTATATATGTTAGATGCTTTTTATATATGCATATAAAAACATTTTTGCCCGCAAGGAAACTGTAGTCTTGTATACTCTGTTGTTACACACTCAAACTGCAGTCTTATGTGAAGTTAACACTGGTGATGAACTGTATTGGTACCATGGGATTGGCCTTCCTTCCTACTTTAGCAGCTAATCATGGAAAAATACCTCATCCTAGCACTGTTTTCCCAGGTAGGTTATAGCAACATGCATAAATGATGAAGTCCATGCAGCCACAGAACCACAGAATAGCTTAGGTTGGAAGGGACCTTAGAGATCATCTACTCCAACCTCCTTACCATGGGCAGGGACACCTCTCAACTAGATTCAGTCATTCAAGGCCTCATCCAACCCGGTCTTGGACATCCCCAGGAAGGAGGCATCCACAGCTTCCCTGGGCAACCTATTTCAGAGTCCCATCACACTTGTAGCAAAGAATTTCTTCCTAAGATCAAGTCTAAACCTACTCTCCCTCAGCTGCAAACCATTCCCCCTTGTCCTGTTGCTAGGCACCCTTATGAAAAGACAGAAGAGATTATTCACTGTGTTGAGTTCTTTGTGATATGCTTAACTCTCTGAAAGCATTTGAGATGACCTCTGAACACCACTGCCTGCTTATTTTGTGTAGAAACCATGCAGGTATTTTCTGGAAAAATGCTTTGATTGGGAAATTGAAAGTTTTCAGTAACATGAAAAAGGATGAGCTTGGTCAACAGCAAAGGAAATGAATCTGTAAAAGAAGCTTATGTGCATTAAATATGATTTATACCTGCTCTTTTATGCTGCTAGAGGAAAGTTTTTACTATTACAATTGTGTGATAGTTTATTTTTTCAATTCCCCATTTTTGTTCTCTTAAAAATGAAATCCAGGAAAATAGCTGGGGAAGTGTCACAGCATTTTTCAGGGATGTGAGAATTTTAAATATGATAATCCATAACACAGAAGCCTAAAACTCTGAATCATACAGTAGGACTTTTGGGTGTTTCTGGACTCTCAGCAAGGAACAAAAAAGGGAGCTGATATCCCATAAATTTCCATTTCAGATCCTTCTATGATTATTATGATTTCTAATCTACATTGGAAGAAAGGATATACATGTAGAAGAGGCAGCAATTAGACCAAAATCCTGACAGCTTCATATAAGGACAGTAAAGTGAAAGTTCTGTGTATGCAGAAGAGATCAAAATTCTGACAGCTTGGTATTAAGGACAGTAAAGTGAAAGCTCTGTGTATGCAGACAGCTAAAAAGATGCATTTAAAATAAAGTGTAAATAAAGTTCCATGCAGAATTTACATCCTTACCACTGCAAAATGCAGCACATCATCTTCACTGAACTCATTCTTCAGTTTTCTGAATAAACTCTGCACAGCTTTGCAAGGACCACACCAAGCTTGATACACATCTATTACTGGAATGGAATTAAAAGCAGCTCCTTGTGGAACTTAACAACATGAGACATATTTATAAATGTCTTGGAACAGTGCTGGGAAGGCATTTGTGTGCATTTTTCTGTTTTCTAGTCACAGAACTGCAGAAGTTTAGAGGTCGGAAAGGACCTCCAGAGATCATTCAGTCCAACCTCCCTGCCAAGGCAGGATCTCCTAGGGTAGTTCACACAGAAATGCATCCAGGCAGGTTTTGAAAGTCTAAAAAGAAGGAAACTCCACAACCTCTCTGGGCAGCCTGCTCCAGGGCTCCTTCAATGACTGCACTGTGAACACATCCATTTATTCAGTGGATACATCAGTGTTTCCTCCTATGTCAATTACTTTAGACACCAACAACTATTCCAGATGACTAATCCCAATATTAGATCTATTCCTGCCATATTCCTTTTCATTGTTGATTTTCCTTTCCCACTATTGGTTTTCATTCTTATTTAGATCTTTATTCTGCAGGACTTTTATCTCCCTGAGCCCACGCAGATCTTTTCTTTCCCACTGCTGCTCCTCTGTAGTTACCCAATTCACAAGAGAGTAAACAAGAAGCAGTAACAGTACCTACTACACCTTTTGTCAGCAACATTTCATCCCACTGTTTTTGATTGGTTATGATGGTCTGCAATAAAATGAATTTACATTTTTTTTTACATCTCAAAAAGGCAGGGGAAAAAAAAATCTCTAAAATGGTTCAGACAATTAGGATTTATACCTGGAGTTGGACTTCTTTCTTCTTGCCTGCCATTTTCCTGTGATTCTAGGAAAGAAGTCAAAATATAAAGAAGATTTATCAGGTTTTTAAAAAGAATACATGACATGGAGAACTGATTTATGTGAGGTTTGGTACAGCACTGCTTTCTGGTTGCCTTAAAAACTAACTCATCTGAAGCCCTTATAACTATGGCAGTAGTCAGAATTCAACAACATGCAATGTGTTTGCAAACCTCATTTAGCACAGGAAACAGAAAAAAAATCTAGTTCCTTAATCTTCTCAAGTCTTCCAATTTTCTTTTGCCCTCAGCAATTTTTCAAGCTTATAATTACTCTGTCCAGAATAGCCACAGGGTCCTTGGAGGGGGTGACAGCTGCTGTAAGAGTGAGCCATTTCAGAAAGAGCACTGATTAAAGAGCTTCGACAATCATGACGTCAAATCAGGCTTCCTGTTTTCTGAGATGCACAAAAAGCAACAACCTACACGTGTCAGAATGAATCTTGATGCATTCATCATTCTGCCATTAATAAAAATCCTGTAGGGGAGGTGCTCAAGTCTCCCACTCATCCTCCTGGCTCTCTGCTGGGCTCTTTCCAGCAGATCCCTGTCTCTTTTGAACTGGGGAGGCCAAAATTGGACACAATATTGCAGGTGTGGTCTCACACATATGGAACAGGACCTAGGGGTCTGGGTTGATGATAAGCTCAAATGAGCCTGCAGTGTGAGCGCAGCCCAGACAGCAACTGTGTACTGGGCTGCAGCAAGAGTAGTGTGGGCAGCAGGGCAAGGGAGGAGATNCTTGAGCGACCTGTTCTAGTGGGAGGTGTCCCTGCCTATGACAGGGGCTTGGAACTGGCTGAGCTTTGAGGTCCCTTCCAACCTAAACCATTCTGTGATTCATTCTATGAAACACAGAAAACCAACAAGCAGGCAGGCAGACCCCAGCTCAGGACAAGGTTCCCATTACTCAGAGGCTCAGCCCTCAACATGCACCCTCCACGACAAGCACACAGTCACACAGCAGCTCGGCTGCCTGCTCACCTCCGCCTGCGGACAGACCTTGCTCCTTCCCCGAGCCAGCCATTCGCCAGAGCCCGCCCAGCCACTGCCCAACTGCCACTTCCGTAACGGCTCGAACGCCCCCTGCAGGCCCTTACCCCTCACAGCCCCCTCGCTGCTCAGTCTCCAAGGGCCATTTCCGGCCATCGCCCTCTTTTGGCAGGCTGGGGCTGACAGGGCACGAGGGAGCTAGCGGTAAGCAGGGCGGGAAACGGGGAAGGAGCTGAGAGACCAGGTGGTGCCATTTTCTGCACTGTCTCCCCTCTGTTTCTAGGCTGAATTAAATCTTTAAAATGTGAGAAAAATAACTGTAGAATCATAGAATGGTTTAGGTTGGAAGGGACCTCAAAGCTCATCTAGTTCCAACCCCCTGCCATAGGCAGGGACACCTCCCACTAGTACAGGTCACTCAAGGCCTTGTCCAACCTGGCCTTGAACACCTCCAGGGAGGGAGCAGCCACAACCCACCTGGGCAACCTGTGCCAGTGTCTTACCACCCTCACTGCAAACAACTTCCTCCTAACATCCAGTCTAAATCTCCCCTCTGCCAGTTCAAACCCGTTGCCCCTTGTCCTGTCATTACAAGACCTTGTCAATAATCCCTCCCCAGCCTTCCTGTAGCCCCCTTCAGATACTGGAAGGCTACTCTAAGGTCTCCTGGAAGCCTTCTCTTCTGCAGGCTGCACAGCCCCAACTCTCTCAGCATGTCCTCACAGCAGAACTGCTGCAGCCCTCTGAGCATCTTCGTGACCTCCTCTGGACTGGCTCCAACAGTTCCATGTCCTTCCTGTGCTGGGGGCTCCAGAACTGCACACAATACATTCTGCCTCCACTCTGTGGCACTCTGGTTAGACCCCACCTGTAGTGCTGTGCTCAGCTCCGGAGACCTCAGCACAAGGAAGATATGGACCTGTTGGAGCGGGTCCAGAGAAGGACACAACAATGGTACAAGGCCTGAAACACCTCTGCTGTGAGGACAGGCTGAGAGAGAGTTCGGATGTTCAGCCTGGAGTAGAAAGGGCTCCAGGGAGATCTAAATGTGGCCTTTCAGTACTTAAAGGGACATAGAAGATGGGAACAGACTTTTTAGCAGGGCCTGTCATGACAGAAGGGGTAATGGCTTAGACTAGACATAGTTTTAGACTAGATGCAAGTTTGCAGATGGCATCAAGCTGTGTGGCACAGTCGACTTGCTAGAGGGCAGGGATCCATCCANTAGTGGGAGGTGTCCCTGCCCATGGCAGGGGGTTGGAACTAGATGATCTTTGAGGTCCCTTCCAAGCTTTACCATTCTATGACTCTATGATGTAGAATAGACATATTTTTACAGTGAAGGTGGTGAAACACTGGCACAGATTGTCCAGAGAGGTGGTAGATACCACATCCTTGGAAACATTCCAGGTCAGGTTGGACTGGGGCTCTAAGCAACCTAATTGAGTTAAAAATGCCCCTGCTTATTGCTTGGGAGTTAGATTAGGTGACCTTTGGAGGCCCAACCCAATCCACGATTCTCTGATTCTATGAACTTATGAGACAATGGGGATGAAAAGAGGACATTTTTGTGATAGCCACAGTGACCAAAGGATGGTCTTGAAAGCCAAATAATGATGACCACTCATGCTCACCTTTGTTTGGTGCAGGTTCATGCCGGAGTGCTGTTTATCCAGATACAAGCTTGCATCTCAGCAGCTACCAGAATTCACAGAAGGTAAAGGCAAAGTTTTTTTGTACAAGCAGAAATTCTGACCAGGCCAAAGGTCGAGGCTCAACTGCCCATTAAATAAAAGATAGATGCTTTCTATTCAACCTTTTGGGGAGTGAGGGGAAAAGGAAGATCTATGGATTGGAAAAACCTAAAGCAGCTTAAATAAAACAGCAACAACATAAAGAAAGTATAATAATATTAGTAAGAAAAGAATGACATTTATACAAATATATATAAAACAAATACTGAGTTCCCCTGGAGTCCAGGCTAGACTCAGCTGCAGATGGGAACACTGTTCAGGATCTGAACTCTGAAACTGAATTCAGGAATTCACACACTGGATTGGCAGACAGGTGAGTAATAGCACTTAAAGGAGCAAGAGTAGATGTTCTTTCTCACTGTTAAATTGTCCCAACTTAAAGGATGCTCATTCTGCAACAGAGTGAATGAGGCAACATTTCCACTGAGCTGCAGAAGTTTTCATGCTGAGGTTATGCTTATATGCCCTAACAGCTTGCATCAGGTTGATTAGACAGCAAGACAAACTTCACATTCAAATCAGAAATATGTGTTAGAGAATCACAGAATCACAGAATGTTTGAGGTTGGAAGGCACCTCCAGAGATCATTCAGTCCAACCCCCCAGCCAAAAGCAGGATCACCCACGGTACTCCACACAGGAATGCATCCAGGTGGGCTTTGAAAGCCTGCAGAGAAAGAGACTCCACCCCCCCCCTGGGCAGCCTGTTCCAATGCTCCATCGCCCTCACCGTAAACTCTATATGCATTATAGTCAACACTAAACCATTTTCTAGGTTTTTTAGCTTTGGAACTGGTGTAAAGTCTATTTTCCTGCTTAGATGTGGGGGAGTGTCCTTGAATAATCTTTTTTTTTTCCTACATGAAGCAGGAAAACAACTTTTGAAACCATAATAGGCTTACAAAATTGGACAGAACTGCAAAAGAGGAGAGATTTGGCTCACTTGCTACATGGAATTGAAAGCCCCAAATATCTGCTGTGTTTTGGGGGTGGTGTTCTTTCACAAACTGCTACCTTCTGATCCAGATCACTTTCTTCAGGAATGCTCACTTTTTCATACAATAGCTAAAAAAAAAACAAACAAGTCTCACAGGGAAACATTAGAATGAGGTAATGCTCATGTAGCAAATGTTAAAAGGCTGATGCAGCCTGTTCTTTAACCACTCTGCTAGAATGGCTTATGTGCATGCTTTGGATATCACAAAATGTTTAATGCAAGGGGATGCCATTCATAAATATGGTATTTCAAAATATTGGACTTAGGAGATCGAGTTTCCTTGCACCCACTCATCAACACATTTGCAAAACTTAGAAGTATTTGAGTCATGTTTGCTAATGAGCAGCTGAATTTCTTGGCTCTCCTACTGTGCTTTCCTTGTTATCTTTTTCTAATCCTCAACATTTCGGTGAGAAATTAGGTCTAAAAGTTACTCCCTAGTAATTATTGGGTAAAAATATGTCCTGACTAGGTGATGGGTAGGAAGGAAGGGAAATAGTAAGGGCTTTGAATAAGAAAAAAATATTTTCTCCAGCTTTTTACCTTTAATCTTTTCCTTTCTATGAACTTATCACATTGTACTAGTGTGAATTTATTTGGGGAATAACTATCAATAACTGCTTCTTCTCTTGGTTCCTGGGCTGATGTTTGAAACATCATATCTACACAGACACGAAAGCAAGACCTTGATTGGAAGTTGTACCTGATTCCCATATTACTTCCCCCATCCCCCACCCCGCAAAGAAACCCCAAAACTTCTGTCAGAATGTTTAGCTGCCAACTTATGCAGTTTTAGTGCAGCTTGTTGATTTTATGTAGTATTCCTCTGGGAACTAATTGAAGGAAAGAAGCCATAGAGTTGTGCTCAATGGGATGGAGTCTAATAGGAGGCCTGTAACTAGTGGGAGTCAGTACTGGGACCAGTTCTGTTTAATATATTCATCAATGACCTGGATGAAGGCACAGAGTGCACTGTTAGCAAGTCTGCTGATGACACGAAGCTGGGTGCAGTGGCTGCCACAGCAGAAGGCTGTGCTGGCATTCAGCCAGACTTAGCCAGGCTGGAAGGGTGGGCAGGGAGAAATTGAATCACATTCAACAAGGGCAAGGGGAGAGTGGCACCTGGGAAAGAACAACCCCAGGGAGCAGGATAGGTTGGGGTCTGAGCTGTTGGAGAGCAAGTTGGAGATCTGTTGGAAAAGGATCTGGGGGTCCTAGTTGATGGGAGGTTGAGCATGAGCCAGCAATGTGCTCTGGTGGCCAGGAGGGACAATGCCATTCTGGGGTGGATTAGAAGGGCTGTGGTGAATAGGTCGACAGAGGTTCTCCTGCCCCTTTACTCTGCCCTGGTGAGGTCACATCTGGAGTCCTGTGTCCAGTTCTAGGCCCCCTAGTTCAAGAGGGACATGGAACTGCTCGAGAGTGTCCAGGGCAGAGCCACAAAGATGATGAAGGGAATGGAACATTTCTGTTAGGAGGAGAGCCTGAGGGAGCTGCGGCTGTGCTGCTTAGAGAAGAGGGACCTGAGAGGTGACCTCACCAATGTTTACAAATATGTAAAGGTGAGTGCCAGGAGGCTGGAGCCAGGCTCTGCTGGGCGATGCCTGATAACAGGACAAGAGGCACTGGGTGGAAGCTGAGGCATAGGAAGTTTCATTTAAACATGAGGAGGAATTTTTTCCTTGTGAGGGTGACAGAAGCCTGGAACAGGCTGCCCAAGGGGTTGTGGAATCTCCCTCTCTGGAAATATTCAAAGCCTGCCTGGATGTGTTCCTGTGTGATCTGGTATAGGTGATCTTGCTCTGACAGGGAAGCTGGACCAGATGAGCTTTCAAGGTTTCTTCCAGCTCCTGACATTGTATGACTCTATAATTCTAATAAACACTACCAAATAACTCTGCGAATCTGCACATTCAGGGAAGCAAGTATAATAAAAACCATAATTAATTAAATTGTCAATGATTTTAATTGTGTTTGTGCTAGTAATTTTTTAAAAAGCAAAATCAGTATCATAAAATCAGTATAATAAGTCAGTTGCATGCTGAACAACAAGAGACAGGGGAAACAAGAGGCAGAGGACCTTTGGAGGTCCTCTCCAACCCAAACCATTCCATGATTTTGTGATCTAATCAGCCAGCACAAAACCCCTCCCACCATTTCTGCATAAATTTCAAACAGAATGCAGGAAATTTCCTCTCCTCTGCACATCATGGAACTATTAATTCTTCCTAACATCTGGTTGATTGGATTTTGTAATTCTTAGCTGTTACTTAGCAATTTACTATTAATTAGTGCATGTTAATTGTGTAATCTTCCTTGCAAAATACAAGGGCTTTGAGCAGAGAATTTTGTTTACAGTACTGTATAAAAATCTGACAGTCACAGTTAGGGGGTACCATCTGCAGCAGACACTGATGGGTTCCAGGTTGCTTTAGGCAGTAACTTTCTTCATGCCCGCTGGAGGTTTACTGATTGCATCAACTAAATGTCTTGAAAAAGGATCTAATGATTCATCTTGGCTGCTCCAAACAATCCACAGGGCGTCATTTGTACCTCTTCTCAACCACAAAAGAACAAGTGGACAGGGGAGAGATTACAACAGAAGTACTCATTTCTTGTCCTGAGGTCTCCTTTCCATCATCTTAAGCTGATCAGGGTAATTTGTTGTAAATGCTGTGTTTGTTTGTTTTGATGAACTTTAAAAATCCACGTGGTGATGAACTCCAGTAACTCAAGGTTACACTATTTTTAGCCTGAGATTTGCTACAAGTTTTGGCTTAGGTATTTGTATTTCAAAATCAAATGAAAGTGTGCTTCTCATTCAATAATTTTATTACTTTTCAAAAAGGCCATTGTGATTCATATTCTTTTTTTTTTGTTTTGTTTTAGAAATTGAGACATTTGTATCGAGTTAGCAAATTCAGAAATTAAGGTAAAAGCTGACATTTTAGGCAGCAAGATGAGGAAAACAAAATATCCATAGCCAATTGTAATTGTTAAATGGTCTTTTGAGACATTCCCAAGGTAAACTTGCTGCTTTGTTTTGGTTTTAAAGTTCCTTATGAATAATGGGTTGTCTTCTAAAAAACATAGAACTGAATATAGCAAATATTGAACCTCCCACTTTGGTGGATTAAAGAAGCAGTGTACCTGTGGTTAAAAAAGAATGAAGACACATTGTGAAAGCTATAGCATGATATAAATGTACCACACCAAACGTGACTAGAGAGAAAGGCTGTTGGAGAGAGTCCAGAGGAGGGCCACAAAGATGATTCAAGGGCTGCAACACCTCTGCTATGAGGATAGGCTGAGGGAGCTGGGGGTGTTCAGCCTAGAGAAGCAAGGACTCTGGGGGGACCTTAGAGCTGCTTTCCAGCTCTAAGATCTGGACCTTAGATCTTAGATCCAGATCCTACCGGAAGACTGCAGAAGGACTTTTCCTAAGGGTGTCTAGCAATAGGACAAGGGGGAGTGATTTGAAGCTGAGGCAGAGCAGGGTTAGACTGGATCTTAAGAAGAAGTTCTTCAGTAGGAGGGTGATGAGACTCTGGAACATGCTGCCCAAGGAGGTTGTGGCTGCCTCCTCCCTGTGGGTGTTGAAGGGCAGGTTGACTGAGGGCCCTGATCAGCCCAGTCTAGTTGAGAGGAGTCCTTGCCCACGGCAGGGAGGTTGGAGTAGATGATCTCTAAGGTCCCTTCCAATCTAAGTCATTCTATGATTCTAGACCAAATTTGTGCATATGTGTACAGAACAAGACTGTAAGCTGGCAGGAAGAAAGCCATATCACTTTTCTACAGTTGAAATAAATTCAGAAATTCAGCCTTAAATTTTCTACAATTTTCAGTTCTATCATATTCTTCCTCCCTGTTGCCCATTGCTAGCTTTCATTCTCTCCACCTTGTCTTTTGCTAGAGCTGAAATAAGAATCACTTATCCTGCAGGCTTCACAACTGTATTGCTTGAAATTATTAGAGAAATCAAATATGTACATTTTGGAATAGCTTCTACAACATTGTCTCTTGCAAACGGGGAGTATAAACTTGCCAACAAGTGGTAACAAATGCTGAAAAGGAATCATTTCCAGTTTCATCACCTAGGATTGATCCACATGTGCTTCTCAGGAAAAAAACACCCTGGAAAATAGGTGTTTTGTTGTAAACTCTATGCCTATCATGTGTCAAGAGTAGTTATCTTGAACATCCTGGTATATAAATGAAGGAGAATTGTTTTCAGTCCTTGAGATTCCTTATGATTACTGCCACTTGCAAGCTTGCTCTGTATTGAGTCCATTGATCATTTTTGGATCATTAGATTTGTTGTCAGTGTAATTTTAAACAGATGAAGCAAATAAAGCAATTAAAGGAGCCTGTTATGTTTTAGGATGAAGGTAGATACATTTTGATTATCTGCTGCTACAGTTACCAGAATTGCTAGAGATGCCTGGAGCATCATGCAGCAATTCAGCTGTGCAATATGTGAATCATAGGCCCATTTCATAGAATCATAGAATTGTTTAGCTTGGAAAAGACCTTTAAAAACAAATCTGGCCATAACTAAACTATGTCCCTAAGCAGCATCTCTACACGTCTTTTAAACCACACAAAGATGTCTTTCAAGGGCAGTTTTATGGATATGGTGCTTATTAGCACCAGGAGTTCATCACAAAGTTCAGCTGTATCACCATTAAAGCCCCATAAAAGCATGCTTGGAAAACATCTCCTCTTCTTAGTGCTGAAATGTCATGTACTAATCCTAGGAGTCTTACATGAGCAGTGGATCAGCTAAGCAAAGAGTTGTGTCAGCCACAGCAAGAAGGCTTTTTCACCTTGAGATATTCTTATCCTTTAATTGGTAGATTTCTGTACCTGGCATATAATCAGACCTGTCTGAGCTCCTCAAAATGTTTTCAAGGCAATCTGAGTTTTTAGTCAGTATTTGAACATTGTTTCAAGGTGCTCTCGGAGCTCTGAGGATTAGTTCTCAGCTGTAAATGGACTACAGCACTCAAGCAGGTTCCATCTCTGTGCCGTAACATGCTTCTCACCATGATTTTTGTGAGACTGGTTTGTCATCCAGAATCTGCAGTAAGACAATAATTTCCTTTGAGTTAGGGATTTCCAGTATTGGCCTCCCTGTGATATCAAGACTATGGAGAACGACTAGTAGGACAACATGAGTATGTTCTCAGGAAAGAAAGAAAGCAGAAAATTCTAGTAGAGCAGAACAACAAATTTATGAGTGTTGATTTTCCAGTTTAAAAATATTCTTTCATCAGTTCTGCTGCCTTCACTTATACATAGCAAGCATGGGAGTGCTTTAGCATGCTAGTTTTACATGGGATAATACTTAACTGATTTCAGACATTTCAATATCTTTGTGTTTTCAGTTACTAAATGCTACTCTTAGTTCTGTGTGATCATCCTTTTATCAAGCTGGGGGGGCTTCACATTTACACTCAGACTGTATGTATATATATATTATATTTCCAGTTCTGGGTGCTACAGTATAGAAAGGACATTGAGGTCCTGGAGCATGTCCAGAGAAGAGCGATGAGGCTGGCAAGGGGTTTGAAGTGTGTCATAGGAGGAGTGGCTGAGGGAGCTGGAATTGTTTACTCTGGAGAGGGGAAGGCTAACGGGAGATCCTTCAAAGAAGTATGAATGGTGGAGGAGTGAAGCAAGGAAATAGTGACAGCTGCAGAACAGCAATGAGCTTGTACTAAAACTTCACACTTACTTTCTCTCACTGTTCTGAAGTGACAGACATGTGATATCATGTAAACAGCCAAGCAGCAGTGCAGTTGTCACTGATTCTCCCTTCCTGCAGTCTCTCAGACTCTTCTATAGAGATGTTTTGTCCTTAAAATAAGAACCAACAGGAAAAAAGAGCAAGGAATAAACTGATGGGCCTGAAGCATCTCTCATCTAGGTGGATGCTTCAGATACATCTCAGGCATTTTGCTGAAAAGCTTTATTACTTGGTACATAATTAACATACGCTTTGGAATACTTTTCCTAAGGGCATTTTCTTTTGGATTTTTGTGTTCCGTGGTGCTTCCTTTTGTCAGACTAAGATTTTCCTGCAAGAGTATGTATTTAATACTAGCACATTTAAAGCAATGCTTGTGCAACTGGTTAGAGTGGTTTAATGCAAAACTATCTGCAGGTCACCACTACACTGTGATGTTGATCTCAGCATAAGACAGACATAGACATTGTTGGAATAGGTCCAGAGGAGGCCACGAAAATGATCGAAGAGCTAGAACAGCTGAGGAAAAGCTGAGAGAGTTGGGATTGATCAGCCTGGAGAAGAGAAGGCTCAGGGGAGACCTTCTTGCAGCATTTCAGAACTTAAAGGGGGCCTACAAGAAATATGGGAACACTCCTTTTAACAGGGCCTGTCACAAGAGGGCAAGGGGTGATGGTTTTAAACTAAAAGAGGGGAGATTTAGGTTAGATAGAAGGAAGAAAATGTTTTTAATGAGGATAGTGAAACACTGGCCCAGGTTTCCCAGAGAGGTGGTTGAAGCCTCATTCCTGAAAGCATTCCAGGTCAGGTTGGATAGGGCTTCGGGAACTTGCTGTAGTTTGAGTTGTTCCTATTTATTGCAGGGAAGTTGCACTAGATGACCTTTGGAGATCCACTCCAACCCAAAGCATTCTAGGATTCTTTGAATCTCTGATCTTTATTGCCAGAATTAGTAGATTTATGTTAATGTTTCTTTGGAGCTTCCATGTTATCATAATTTCATCTACCATATTTATTGAACTGATTAGGCTGTCCTAACCTTGTTCTTCCCTAGAGCTGAGGGCAGTAGGCAAACCTGTACTGGAAGGAAAAAACCAGCAGATGGCATTAACTGCATTGGGAGAGACTGTCCTTGCAGACTCTGGAACTGGCAGTGGATCTGTCATAAACTTTTATATATATATATATGCATGTATATATATGTATATATTTTTATATATATATATATGTGTGTGTGTGTGTCTGTGTGATAATGCAGCAGGTGGTTTAATGCATACTTTGTGGATGTCACTTCCTTCTACGGCAAGATTGAAATTACTCTTTAAAGAAAAAGACATCTGATGCCAAAACGTAATAGTCTTATTAGTAAGACTTAAGCAAACTCATAATCATCTTCCTTTTTCCTGTATGCTAGGGAACTCTATAGATTTATCTTTCAGATGGTAACAGAATTATATCAAGAATAAACATAAACCCGAAATAGAATAATGAAGTGTGGCTACTGCGTAAACCTTACATTTCTCACCCTTCCTTTTTCTGTCACGGAAGAAACTTGGCTTCAGATGTTGTTTGAAAAGATGCCACAGAGTGGCAGAGTGTCTTGGTTTTGTGAGGTGAACATCCTCCCTTTCTGCTCTTTTTTATTTCTGTCTATGTATATGTTAAATTTTGCTGTTCCCACTTATTGATTCTCTTTCTCTTTTCTGTCCAGATTTTATTTTTATCATCCTTTCTTATCTTTCAGTTTGTAAAAGCCATGCTGCCTCACTGGATTTCAAGCTGGGCAGTTGTATCTCACTTATGCATATTTCTTGTGTTCTGAAGTTTTGTTTCAAGTCAAAGGAAAATTTCTAACTGAAAGGAGGCTTTGCTTTTTAAAGATCTATAGTCTGGGTTCAACTACAGATTCTAATTTTCCTTTAGATCTTTATTCATGACTCACTGAAATGGTTCTATTACTAGTAACTACTTTCTGCATAACCAGGCTTTCTGCCATCAATCATATTGTCTGATCAGGCAGAAGGGAAAAATGTAAGGAATGATAATATTGCAGCAGCATTGATGAGCATTCTCAGAGCTTTAACAGGGTCAGCAGTGATGCACTTAAACATCATCTTTGCAGCCCTACTGAGAAGTGGAGGAAAAAACCAGACAAGTTATTGACATTTATATAGGTATCTCATGTATGATCAACTTAGTATTCACTCCCATGTGAAAGCAAATGTACATATAGGAGAGGATTATGTAAAGTGAAGATTTCTACTTGAAGCACATCACTTATTAATGTAAAATTATGAATGGATGAATACCTTTCTGCAAGAAAGGGCAGAAAAACTGATGCAGATGTGAGGATTTGCTGTGCATTTTTCTAGCTGATTAACTTATTTCGTAGCAGAGAGAGAGCAGGGAATGGGTGAGTTCTTGCAGAAGCTCAACAAAGCAGCTCAATTACAACTCACCTTGGAAACATGAAGCAGCTCATTTACAACTCACCTCTGAGATCCTCATTTCCTTGGCTGTGCTGTTTGCTTTTCTTTTTAAATGTAGTTATGTCAGTAGCAGATTGGTTTCAAACAACTTGCCATGTGTTGTGATTAGTGATTAATAATGGAGAACTTGAGACTAAATTACATTTCTGCACCAGCTTCATTGTGATAAATAGCAGATATGGATTCTGCATAGATCAGGTAACTCAGGTCATAACCCACAAATTTACCAGCATTGCACTGCCCACTGTGGTTGACTTATGGTAAGTATTTCCAAAAGTATAATAAAAAGGTCTAATGGGGCCATGAAAAGTAAATTGCAAAGCACTGTAAATTAGGCCAGTGATGCCTTTTACAATAATATGTGTAATGGGAAGGTCAGAAAGCTTGGGGTTTTTTCTGTCTGAGTCTGAGGCGTGAGACATGATCTTATCAACATCTATAAATATCTGAGAGGTGGCTGTCAAGGTGAAGGTCCTAGGCTCTTTTTGGTGGTGCTCAGTGATAGGACAAAGAACAAAGCTAGAACAGAGGAGGCTCCACCTCAACATGAGGAGACATTTCTTGTGGGTGAGGGTGATGGAGCACAGGAACAGGCTGCCCACGGATATTGTGGAGCCTTCTTCTCTGGAGACTTTCAAAACATGCCTGGATGGGTTCCTGTGCAGCCTGCCTTAGTGATCCTACTTTGGCAGGGGTGTTGGACTCGATGATCTCTGGAGGTTCTTTCCATCCCCTAACATTCTGTGATTCAGTGACACGTCAACTTAGTTGTTAGAGCCCATTTATTGCCATTTTTCTCATACTCAGCTACTCCAAGTTGGACAGACAAAGTCAGATATCTAGCAGCGATAGATTGTTGAGTTCTGATGTTAATTCTCCTATTATCTCAAATGCCTATTTGCAAAAGGGTAGGGCTGCCTGCTGAACCTATCTCTTCAAGACAACTTGCTTAAGCTATACAGTTTATCTTTTGGGTGGTTACAGTAGCAGTGAGTGACTTTGTGATGCACAGGATGTTTAAACAGTAGAAGGACAAGAAGAGATAACACCAACCACAGAGCAATTTATTACAGCCAAATGGAAAAAAGATTTGGTAACCTTCTCTAATCTTTCTTAAGAACAGTCTGTTCAATGTTATGCACTTCTGCTCTTTTTCTGTGTGTGTTTTTCAAATACATAATTGTTTTCTGGTGGCTTCACTGGTATGAGGGATATTCCCAATTTCAGACAGCTTTTTAGTGGTATGTTTGTCTAATGAAGCACACAGGTTATCTGTTCAGAGGCCAGCTCAGCTCATGGTGAGGAACCTGACAGAACTGCCTGTTTTTTAAGAGGAACTAAAACATAGGAGGCACAAAAACTATTCAGACAAGTTCAAGAGTTGTCACTTGGTGACTTGGCTACAGCTAAGGAGGAAACACAGAGAAAATGTGCAAGAAGCTTTCTGAGAAGCTGAGAAGTGGGCAGACACATCTGAGCGTGATGGAGAAGGAAGGCAAGACAGCTAGTGAGTAATCCCACTTGAATATTTCATGGCACCAAACCCAATAAAAAATTGTCACAATATCAGCAATTATCACAGTTTGGTGAAACAGATTTGAAGAAAATTATGTCAGAAAGGCTTCTAATGGTGGCATATTTTGAGTCAGCTAACAAAAAATTATGGCACCAAACGCAGGAAACGGTTATCAGAAAATGTATCTCAATGACGAGTTAATAATGAAAGCTTCATGCTGTGCTCTTGATGCTGTCACAGCTATTGCCTGTGCACACACAACATTCTGTGCAATAAAACTAGAATGTCAATGAGAGTGACAAAGCTGAAGACTTCTTCTCGTAAGATTACAGGAAAACCTGCTTGCCAAAACACAAGTCAAGTCAAAAGAAGAGTGGTTACGTGGCTGGCTTTCCGCTTGCTACCTATCTTTGTAATGAAAGACCAAATGTCATCAGGGGCTTGAGAGAAAGACAGCTGCATGCTGGGCTGCAGATAAACCCAGAAACATTACATAGTACCTGCTGGAGAGTTGCTGCAGGGCAGCAGATATTTCTTCAACGTTGAAATGACTGTGTTGCTAGCTGGTCAATCAAGCTGAGCTTGCCTCACTTTGCATTACTTCCTGTTGAGCTCTATGGACAGAAATGCAGTGTTTTAAAACATCTCTGTGAGCTTCTAACTTCCAGCAATGTTATGAAACAGCACATGTTTTCTTTAGACAGAGTTTTATTGTTTCAGCATCTGATCGTCTCAGTCAGACATTTTGATGGACAGGCTCTAAGCCTTAGCGAGGGAAACTTGAGTGTATTAGAATAGGACATGGATCATTACTGGTCCTTTCTTCCTCTTGCTGGAACAGAACAATTGTGCAACTAGAAGTGCTCAGGCTTTGATTCATACTGGAGACCTCAATACAGGAAGGACATAGACCTGAGGGAGTGGGTCCAGGGGAGCGCCATGAAAATGATCAGGAGGCTGGAAAACCTCTGCTATGAAGACAGGCTGAGGGAGCTGGGGTTGTTCAGCCTGTGAAGAGAAAACTCTGGGGAGACCTAATAGCGACCTTCCAGTATCTGAAGGGAGCCTGCAAGAAGGATAGAGAGAGACTGTTTGCAAAGGCCTGAAGTGGTAGGATGAGAGGCAATGGCTTCAAACTAGGGAAGAGTAGATTTAGATTGCATGTTAGGAACCAAATTCTTTACCATAAGGGTGGTGAAACACTGGAACAGGTTGCCTGGGGAGGTGATTGGGGTCCCATCCTTGGAAATATTCAAGGTGAGGCTCGACAGGGCTCTGGGCAACCTGATCTACTTGAGGATGTCCCTGCTGACTGCAGAGGGGGTTGGACTAGATGACTTTTGGAGATCTCTTCCAACCCAGAGCATTCTGTGTGATTTTGGAATGCTGGGTGATGCAAAGCAGAGCAGTGTGATGCTAGTACTGCAGATGTGCCATCAGTATCCATGCCTTGTATTAGTTTTTCCTCAATATCATTTGGAAAACTACTGCTGTAACACTGATACACAACACAAGAGAGTTTGGCAAGAGAAGAGAAGTTTTCTACAGCTCTGATGGATGGGAATGAGTGGTGTTAATCCTGTAAAGAAGTCTGCACTGTTAATTCTGTTGAGTGTTGGAAGATTATTTTTTATGTGTATTTCACTGCTGCTCACTGTTTTATCTGAGGACATGTAGCAGCACACTGTATTTAACAGCAATGAATCACAGAGTGACAGGACATTCTCATGGCATTGAGGTGTGGCACAATTACTCCTCAGTTCAGAGGTTGATGAGTTCTTTCCTCTTAATACTCAGCAAAGTTTCAATATGCATACTCCAGAGCAGCTAACTGGGCTGTTTAATGATTGCAGAACTGAGTCCTTGGATCATTGTCAAGTCTGTTTGAGATATTCTACCAGTCTCCTCCAAATCTATGTAGAAGAGATTTCTCAGGATACCACAGGGAATAGTGGCGTATGTTGACTGCTTGAGGTCTTACCATGATTGTTTTACATAGAATCGTAGAATGGTTTAAGTTGGAAGGGTCCTCAAAGATCATCTAGTTCCAACCCCCTGCCATAGGCAGGGACACCTCCCACTAGAACAGGTCACTCAGGGGCTCATCCAACCTGGCCTTGAACACCTCCCGGGAGGGAGCAGCCACAACCTCCCTGGGCAACCTGTGCCAGTGTCTCACCACCCTCACTGCAAACANCTGGACTGGCTCCAACACTTCCATGTCCTTCCTGTGCTGGGGGCTCCAGAACTGCACACAAGATTCCAGGTGGGGTCTGAGGAGAGCAGAGCAAAGGGACAGAATCCCCTGCCTTGCTCTGCTGCCCACACTGCTCTTGCTGCAGCCCAGCACACAATTGCTGTCTGGGCTGCACTCACACTGCAACCTCATGTTGAGCTTTTCATCACCCCCAGACCCCCAGGTCCTGTTCCTCAGGGCTGCTCTCCAGCTTTTCACCACCCAGCCTGGATTTGTGCTTGGGATTGCACTGACCCAGGTGCAGGACCTTACACTTGGTCTTGTTGAATTTCATGCATTCACATGATTATTTTTTCTGACTGGCTAGCATCCTTTTCACTGAACTTCTTGAAAGTGTTTTTTTGCTTCTGTTGTCTGCTTATAAATTCATATCCCCACCACCCTCCTTTCCAGGAAGGAACAAGTGCCCAGCCATGATCTTCTAGCCAGCTGGCAGGACCTCATGAAATTCTCGTACTGCATGGATATTACTCATCAGAAAAGAAAGGTTGTGGTAAACCAGCCCATGCAGCAATCTGAAACATCCCCTTAGCAGCAAGAAATTATATGCTCTTCTGATTTTGCAGAAGAAGGAAGAGCTGATGATCCAAAATTGCTGGATTGGAGTTCTGTGTAGATTTTATAGCTGGGGAAGCCCTCTTACAGTTTACAAACTCAGAAGGAAAAAAAAAACAAGCTCTATCTTACCTAGCTATCTGCTAGAAGAATGTTTCTAAAATCCAAAGATTGTGGCTTTACAGCCCGGTGACAGGCAGAGCCTGTGTATATTAGAATCATTTAATGATGAATAGTTTGGGTTGGAAGGGACCTCCAAAAGTCATTTAGTCTTACTGCCCTGCAGTGAGAAAGGACAACTTCAACTGGATCAGGCTGCACAGAGCCACATCCAACCTCACCTTGAATGTTTCCAGGGATGGTTCATCTTCCACCTCTTTCTGTCAACCCTTATAGCTGCTCTAAGTAAAATGACTTTTGGTCAGACAACATCCAAGGCCCCTACTCCTCCCTTGGTCCTTATGGTGTTCTTATGGTGTTCCTATGCCAGTGTCCCCCGAGGCAGAGGTATGCCAGGCACATTGGTGCACTCTGTCTGAATTACAGTGGCACTGCTGTGGTGGCACTGCCTCCTTGACACTTCACTTGTGGCCTTCTCTGATGGCAGCAGCTCAGGGAAACTCAAGCATGAGGAGACAGTCCAGGGACTGATATTGTACTGGCAGAAANGACCTCCCTGCTCCTGCTGGTCACACTATTCCTGATGCAGGCCAGGATGCCATTGGCCAGATGCTTTGACCAGACTCCCACCAGCTCATTCCACGTGGGTGTGCAGGAACAGAGGTGAGCTGAGAGCTTTCTCCCAGGAGCTATTTGCTGAGGAACTGACTGTCTTTTTCTTTCAAGGTTTAGTGAAATGCTGGTTTTGTCTTTGTAGGTAGGAAAATTAGCTCACTGAATGCCAGAAAATTCAGAATATTTTTTCCAGGTTTCTAGATTTGAGCTAGGCTGTTATTGATAACCCTAACATTTGATTTGTTTGACTTGTTGCCAGTCACGTTTGGGCATGAGGAGGTTCTCACAAGATGTGAGAACCACTGACTGAAACCAAGGCTGTGCTGCCACTATCATCACTCTCCAGAAGCTTTAAACAGCTTTAAAGTTTAATTAATTCACAAAAACTCTTACAGAGCTTGGTGCCTGCTCACAGACAGAGCATCTGCAGCTTAGGAAGGCTCCCACTTTGACAGCTGTGGTCTAAGACCCATATCACACACATGGAATGGACACAGCCTATCCTGTTTCAGAAGACAATCTGTGTGCCAAAGCTTTATGCTGAAGTATCTGGGCAGTGTTGATGGTGGCTTCCTCTGACAGAACACTCTGTATAAATACAAGAATCAGTTATGAAGTAATCTCACAACAGCAGTATCTGTGTGTGAAGCACTAGAACAAGATTAGAACCACACAGAGGAAATTAAGAAACTCTGAAAAGTCTGTAAAATGGAAACAACAACAATAAAATCTTAGGGTTTATAAAAGAGAAACAGCTCAGTTACAAAACTCAGGCCATTATAATTCAAGACAAAACAATGCAAGGGAGAAAACTGGGAGAAGGAAATGTGTAACTCACAGTGTTTCATTTATTTATTACTTAAAGCAACAAGTAAGTCAGAGAGTGTAAGAGACGAATAGAGAAAAAGACAGAAAAATGAAAGAAGCAGCTCAAAATTATCTCTGAAGCAAGCTAATAAAATTTCATGGGTCAAAGAAAAAAGAAGTGTTGCTGAGGAGCTAGCCACTGCAGAAATAGGTGTAGAGGATGTATTGCTTTCCTGTCAGATCATTAGTATTGTGTCTGATCAGATAGGATCTCACCGAATGGATTATATTCTGTCTGTTAATAACAGAAGAGCATTTCTTTTTAACTGAATTCCCTTTCAAACTCTGTGAGCAGCACCAAATGAATAATTCTTTGAGAAAACTAATGGATATTGTCAGCAACAGAGATATTCTGACTTGGGACGACTCCACAAAGCTATCCAGCTTCTACAAGTGCAGTCTGTGGGTTTGGTCTACTTAGACTCTCCTAAAAATGTCTTTCATTTCCCCCTAGCATTTCTTCATTGCCATTAATCTGTGTTGCTGCTGCTTTCAGTCACCTCTGTTTATCAACCAGCAATGGTTTATAAGCAGGCAGGAGGAACAGATATATCAGAGAGAAATGGAGACATTTTTCCATTTAAGCGTCGCTGTTCTGGGGACCAGCAGATATGGATTAAAAAAATATATACCCCTAGTGTCTGTGAGGCTGAGACTCATAGAACCCTCAGCATTGTTTAAAAGGATACATTTGAGTTGGGTAGAAACAGACCTCCTGTGGTAGCATTGTAAGCTGTGAAAGGAATGAGCACTCCTCTAGTTTCTGATGGTGAAACTCTGCCTGTAGCCTTCTCAAACTAATTTAGGAAGTCAGGTATACAAATGGGATTTTGGTTTGGTTTTGTTTTCCTCCTCTTTTTATGCAGACCTTCACACAGAGAGCAACAACAGAAGACACATTTAGCAGCTTGATAGCCTTTTCTTTCAGAATATCTGTGGATTTTCCCAGTGTTCATTTGATAGCATTAAAAATGAATGGGATGACTAAATGGTTTACAATTTTACATATTCAGTTACCATGAAAGCAATTACTAATGTGTATAATTATCTCCAGAATTACTTGGATCATGCAAATGGCATTCAAACTGATGGCTTTTAACTGTTTTCTGCAGGATGTGTCATTACATAATTCATGGTGAGAATGGTACTCTACAATCTGAGCTCAGTATTATTGTCCTCTCAGAATTTATTTCTCAGATTATCCTCCTGGAGAGTGATAACTTTCTATTTTAATCAGATTTTAGAGTGCTTCCAGATCTCAGTGGAGGGCTGTATATTGAATTCAGTTTCTCTCTATCACTTTAATGTGAGTCTTAGATGTAACACAACACTGGAATCGATGCTTAATCCATTATCCTCTGGATTAAGAGGACCATACTGAGACCAGTGAGTGGTTTGACTTCACATGACTGAGTCCTAGTCAGTGAGAGAAGGTACAGGAAAAATGATCAAGAATTAAAAAAAAAACAAACAAACAAAAACTTAGATTAAAATACAGGAGTGATAAATTAGTGGTGAAGGCCAAGAAGCAGAGGAGTGTGGTTCATTGGTAAGGTTAAAGATCATTGTTACATGGCCAAAAGAATAGGAATGAAATGTGATCTAGATGAAGTTCTACCTGAAGCCTTGGTGCAAAAACTGTTGATATCTTTAATAACTGTGAGAAGAAGCTGAAGCATAACCTGCACTTCACTCTCCACACTTTTCCTTATTGCAAGAGTTAATAATGTTAATGATTTTTCCTTGCATCTGTGATTGCAAGGAAGAAGCACTGCAGATGCAAATTGCAGCTACATCAAATCTTCTGGCAATGAGGAGGCAGGGGTCTCACTGATGAGGTGTGTGTGGTGGGCTGACCCCAGCCAACAGCTGAGCACCCACACTATTGCTTGTTCAATCCCTCCACCCACAGGATGACCAGGGCAGAGAAGAGCGAAAAGAAAAGCAAAATGCATGAGCTGAGACACAGACAATTTAATAGAGGAAAGAAAGAGGGGGGGGGGGGGGGGGAAGCAAACAGCAAGCAGGAAATCACTTAGCATCTCCCACATCAAATTTTTGACCTGGTCACATCCACTTCTGCAGCAAAGGTTGCCAGACTCTTTGTCAACCTATGAAGGAGGACACACACCGTTGTGTGATTGCTGTGAGCCTGTGCTGGGACAAATCTGGCCTCAGGCTGCTGGGATGCAGCAAATGAGAATTAGGCCTTTGTCAGAAGGGTTAGAGACCTTCTGCACTAAGCAGAACAGGTAGAATGCAATCATGAAAACCACTTTTTACATAATGGAGATAAAACAGAGATTGTCAGGATGGATGTGGTTCCCAAAGAATATAATAAATCTAATGGAGAAAATACAAACTCCAGCACAAGTTTCTGAACTCTGCACAAGCGTCGGTGGAACTGATTAAGCACAGCTCAGTTAGTTTATTCTAGCCTTGCTTTGTTACATGTGTGAATGGAAAAAATATGGCAGCTGATAATAAATCAACAGGCAACTGAAAATGACCAGAATTCAAATGTTTTTTGAAGGCTGATAAAATATTTCCCTCCCCTAGAGATCAGTAAAGGACCAGACCCTTTTAGCTGAATTCCAGATCCAGTTATGGGACCAGAGTAATTTGTTTTTGTTCAGCTACAATGTGCCTAAGGGATAATAGTCATGGATCCAGTCCTTATGGGAGACTGAACTAAGGCAGAAGTTTTGAAACCTGTGGCCTATTCTGCTCTCACTCTAATGGTGTGATTATCATAATTCAGTGAGCTGCTTGTGGTTCTGGAATGGGGCAAGTAGAGGTGAAGCTGTGACAACGCTGAGTGTTTTCATATAGTTTAATCTACTCTTTGTATAAGTGAAGGAAAGAAGGATTCTGCTGAAACATGCTGCACAATATTTCATTCATGTCCTGTTTCGTGCCTTGAATTATTTACATTTTAATAGAGTTTATGTCCTTGGTACCTAAAATCACTGCTACAAAACTCCTGTAAACAAATTTCTCTTCTCTCTTTTGCTTTCAGTATCACAATTGCCAGAAGAAGTTGTTAGACTTACAGAGAGGCCAACTTAGTGGTCTTGCTAGGTGGTTGTTACTGAGACATTGAGGAAAAAAGTAGAAAGGAATGGATACTTGTGCTGTAGTTGTTAGAGAAGGAAAATCTTCATGAAGCTTCAGGGTGTGGCTCTTAGGTCAAAGCCTAAAGTAAGACTCATGTTTCTGCTTTCAAGAGGGGAGATAAAAAACAGTAGCTTCTGAAAGATCCTAATCAGAGAACCACATAACGGTTTGGGTTGGAAGTGCTTTTAAAGGTCATCTGCAGTCTTACAGTCATTTTACAGTCCTCCCTGTAATTAACAGGCATATATTCAACTAGATCAGGTTGCTCAGAGCTCCATCCAACCTGACCTTGAGTGTTTACAGGGATAAGGCTATTCAGCCTCTCTAGGGTACCTGTTCCAGTGCCTCTCTGCTCTCATAGCCAATAGTCTCTTCCTTATATATAGCTTGAATCTACCTTGGTTTAGTTGAAAACCATTACCCCTTGTCCTATTGCTACATATCCAACTAAAATGTTTTTCTCTATCACTCTGACAAGCCCTCTTTAGCTATTTAAAATCCACCATAAGGTCTCTCTGAACCCTTCTCTTCTCCAGGCTGAACTTGTTGGTCTGTAAAAGCCAAACGATGCTACCAATCTATACAACCAAGCCAGAAACTCAGCAGACTCCCTAGTTCAGAGAAGTCCCAATATGGTTTTGTTTCTGCCAAAAGCCACTAGTGACACGCAGCATGGGGGGTTGCCTGGTAGTTCCAAGTTCAGTGGGCTATTCCTGCTAAGAAACACAACATGTCCAAGCAGCACATTGTTGTTAAAGCTAGGAAAACCTCATTGTATGGCAGTAGTTTATGGTCTTTGTCAAGGTGGTGGTTTTGGATGTAGTAGACTCTGAACACGTGATGAGGAATGAAGCACACCAGTGTTACTAAGATGAAGAAGAAACTCTTTGCCTGAGCCCTGAACTCTACGTGGGAGTTAATGTCAGGCCAGTATTTCACAGCCAGTCTGCAGATCACAGACAACTGGATTACAGTGAGCACAGCACAAATTGACACCAAAATGGCAATCAAGCAGTAGTTGATGATCACCATGGCCACCTTTTCCATGTCCTTGTGGAACTGAAAGCATTCAGAGGAGTGGTATGAGTTTGAGGTGCCATAGTAGGAGAGAAAGACAGGTGTGATCACCAATGCTCCCAGCAGCCAGACAGCAGCCACCCAGGTTGCAGTGCAGCATCTCTTAAACTCGAGCCGGAAGAGGCGTATGGTGATGATAGCCACATAAAAGGTGAAGGTGATGTACATGTGGATGTAGATGATGGCGCTTGTCAGCTGGCAGGCAAGCCACCCGAATTTCCATTCCCTTGAAATGTAGTAGCTGAGGCGGAAGGGGATGCTGAGGAGCATCAAGATGTGCAGCACCAGCAGGCTGCTGATGATAATGGTCATCACAGATTGTGATCTCCTTTGAAACAACTGCCGGGACATCATGATGACCCCGAGGGTGCCGCCAGCCAGGTCAATGATGTACAGAGCTATGAGAATGGTGCGCAGCCTCTCAGAGGTGTCCTGCAGCGTCTCATTGGAGGAAAGATTCTGCTGGGTTAAGCTGCTGTTACACATCCTCCTTAGCTCCTCCTTCAGAAGTTACTGAAACTGGAAAAGGGGAATTTTTGAAATAGATAAGTTTTCCCTGTTAGCTGTAGAATGTCACAGATTCATTTCAGAGCGCGAAGAGACGTCTTACTGAACTGTGTTTGAAACTCTGCTGTCCTGTGCATTATAGAACCTTATACCTGTTTTCACAGAATCACAGAATTATTGAGGCTAGAATAGACCTCTAAGATCATCAAGTCCAGCCTATGGCCTAATACTACCTCATCAACTAGACCACGGCACTGAGTGCCACGTCTAGTCTTTCCTTAAACACCTCCAGGGGTGGCGACTCCACCACTTCCCTGGGCAGTCCATTTCAGTGTCTAATTCCCTTTTCCATGAGGAAGTGCTTCCTAACATCCAGCCTAAACCTCCCCTGATGCAGCTTCAGGCCATGCCCTCTTCTCTTATGACAAATTGCTCGGGAGAAGAGTCTGACCCCCACCGTATACAGAATCACAGATCTGTCAGGGTTGGAAGGGACCTCAAGGATCATCCAGTTCCAACCTCCCTACCATGAGCAGGGACACTTTCAACTAGATCAGGTTGCTCAGAGCCACATCTAGCCTGGCTTTAAAAACATCCAGGGATGAGGCTTCTACCACCTCCTGGGGCAACCTGCTCCAGTGTCTCACCACCCTCATGGTGAAGAACTTCTTCCTAACATCTAATCTGAATCTACCCTTCTCCAGCCTGGATCCCTACAACTTCCCTTCAAGTACTTTCTAACTACTACAAATTCCCTTCAGGTAGTTTCATCCTGCATATGACAACAATAACCCAATTTTTATATCATTATGTAAGTCTTTAACTTACTGAACTGCATTCGAGTTGTTGGGCTGGGTGTTTTGGGGTTTTTTTTTGCAATTATGTGTCTCCAGATTCAGTCATTTGAAACAGCCAAACAACACAACAGCTGTTTGCAGATTAAACAAGTTAAATCCTCAGTCCTGTTATAAAGCTAATTCTGAAGGTGAGAAAAATACTGATATGTGAAGAGATTGTACTTACAATTTGTGTTTACTTTATGACAACACTTGACTCAGCTTTCTAGCATCTTGCAGGACAGCCATAAGGCTGTGATGGTTTCAGTTTCTAGATGCACAGAGTATGTTGAAAATAAAGATTTGCAGATGGAAATTCAACTGCTTCTTACTTCATCTCTAAGTCTTTTTGATACAGGATTCCACCTGAGCTATTCTACAATAAAAAGTGAAGAAAAATTAAAAATCAATTTAGTAGCACTCTTTTGAGAGACAGAATGCTGCTGTCATTTGGTAAGCATAGCTGCATGTGGCTGCATTCTTAGTTAGACTTCAAGTAAAATGCAAACTTTTCAGTTCTCTGGTCCTGCATACCAATTTCTGAGCAAGTATCCAGGGATAGCAGGCAGGGTACATACAGACTTTGCTCATGAAATCTGCCTTTACCTTACAAAGGGTTTTGAAAGAACAAAGAATTGGAAAATGGTCTCAAAAAAAGCAGTGTCCTTTGAAAACAATAAACTTGTTTTATTTGACAATTCTTCTGTTGCACTCATCTATAAAGTCATAGACAGCAGCTGCAGGATGTGTTCAGAGAAACATTTTGTTTATGAAGCACTGGGCAAAGCATCTTTAAAAGGCCAGTGAAGTCTTGTGTCCAAGGCTGATATAGAATCATAGAATCATAGAATCATAGAATCATAGAATGGTAAGGTTGGAAGGGACCTCAGGGATCATCTAGTTCCAACCCCCTGCCATAGGCAGGGACACCTCCCACTAGTACAGGTCACTCAAGGCCTCATCTAACCTGGCCTTGAACACCTCCAAGGAGGGAGCAGCCACAACCTCCCTGAGCAACCTGTGCCAGTGTCTCACCCCCCTCACTGTAAAGAACTTCCTCCTAACATCCAGGCTAAATCTCCCCTCTGCCAGTTTAAACCCATTGCCCCTTGTCCTGTCATTGCAAGACCTTGTCAATAGTCCCTCCCCAGCCTTCCTGTAGACCCCTTCAGATACTTGAAGGGTACTCTAAGGTCTCCTGGAAGCCTTCTCTTCTCCAGGCTGCAGAGCCCCAGCCTGTCCTCATAGCAGAGCTGCTGCAGCCCTCTGACCATCTTCACGACCTCCTCTGGACCCTCTCCAACAGTTCCATGTCCTTCCTGTGCTGGGGGCTCCAGAACTGTACACAGTACTCCAGATGGGGTCTGATGAAAGCATATAACCATTTTTGTTCATTCCCTTTTAAAATATATTATCTTAGAAGGATATAAATGGTTAAAATTTTATACTCCCACTAATATTCCTGAAACAGGCATGAGAAATTTACCCCCCCAGAAAATTTGCAGCAAGAAAAGTTGTGAGCTTTAAGAAGATGACTTTGTGCTCTTGACACAAGTTCATTTTCCAATGTGTGTTGCTAATATTTCAAACTGTTTTTTAAAGAACACACAAAGTTGATTTTTTTGGTTACAAAGAGCTTAATTACAGCCTAGATGCCAACATATTACTCAGATTAATTTCCCCACTAGTTATAGAAATAAAATACTTACATTTTACCTTATTTCTGTGACTCTCCTTTCCCTCTTTGCCATTTCACACATCCACCACACATGACACCTATAAGCAGTATGAAGAAAGGAGCCTTTGATGTTACTCTTTGACCCAGAATGGTTGTGGGTTTTCTCACCCCACATACAGGAAGGCACAAGCTTTTCTTTTTGCTTCACTGTGATAGTAATCACACATATTCAGCATCAAGTGATACTTTGTTCTTGTGGGAGGAACTGCTGAAGAGCTGCTGAGCTGTCAGAGATCATCACTGTGCTCAAACACATCAAACAGATCCACTCATCAGGACTACTTTTGCCCCACAGTTTTGTCAGTCTGGAAGCTTGGTTGGGCAGCGAGTCTCTGAGCTTTGCACCTACCACAAGTCACTGAGATTTGCTACTAGAGGAATTAAGAAGTGCCACTGATTAAGTGAAGAAATATGCAGCTGAGCAGAGGATTTTTTGTTATAAATGCACTTTTTCCTTATACTTCTTTTATGCTTAATAATTAAACTAAATGGGGCAGAATAACAAAATGCTTAGCAGCATTAAAAGATTCCAGTCCAACATGCTATTAGATCTTGGATAATTTGGACGAGATTATTCACTGTTGAAATAGTATTAGTGAAATGAGCTTCAGACACACAGGAAAAACTGCTATAGAAAAAAAGACATGCAGTGGCCAGTGGCACTTAGATGTGAGGATGGATCTCCCTGATCCATCCCTGATCCCTTCTCTCCTTTTGCTAAGTGCAGTCATTAGGAAGGATAAGATATGTAAGAGAACTATTACACAGAATCACAGAAGGTTAGGGGCTGGAAGGGGAAAGAACATCCAGTCCAACCCCCCTGCCAGAGCAGGATCAAATTATTAGAAGTAAATAAGTGCAAGGACAAAACCCAAGGGCACTAGAAGTCAGAGAGAGAACAGAAAGGGTTGTGAGGTTGAGCAAGAATGTAGAGACGATACTCTGAGATGTAGAATCGTAGACCTGTCAGCACTGGAAGGGACCCCAAGAATCATCTAACTCCATCTCCCCTGCCATTCTCAGGATAAACTTGGAAGGCTTTGAGGGAGAAGTTACCATCTCAGCACTGGCAGGATCCAGAACAGGAGAGATGCCTTTTCTAGAGAGTTCATACACTTGTGGGCTGTGGTTAAGAGGAATATGTCACTGCTCCAGCAGACAGCGCACTGAAGGAAAACAGCTGCATGAATATTGGTACTCACCAGGTGCTGTTCCTGCATCATTTAATCCCATGTAAAGACAGGTTGCTGCCTGACATGGTAGCAGTGGTGTTTGGATGCCAAAATCATCAGCTGGTCCTACAGATGCACGCAGAAGGTGGAGATCAGCCTGGGCATCACACTCCGGTGCTTTTAATGGCTTATCATGCAACTACATCCACAGCCTCTGGGTAAAGCAGGAAAATGCTTCCAGCCTAGTGCTCTGTCCACAAGACCTGAAGTGATCCACAAAGCTTGAACCATCAAGTAATAATGCAGAAGAAACCTGAAATGGTGGCTGTGAGACAGCTGGTGCTCCAAGTCAGGCTAAGAGATCATGCTCTACATGCTCTGTTACCTTGCTGAGTCTATCCTGAGCTCTTTGGATGTAAAGTGATACCAAAACCTCTGCAAAAGTGTTGCACAAATAATCCTCTTGTCACTCTGGGGAGAGCACAATTTCTGATCCTCAGCAGTATTGACACTGTTGGGGATCAGAAACTGAACTTCTCAGTTGTTTTGTATCTCTGTGCTGCTTTGTCTTCAAAATGGTCCTTGAAGCTTGTGTGTTAAAGTTCTTTAGTGAGTTAACCTTTCATCTCCATGTTTTTCTGTTAAAACCTGAGAAAATCATAGAATCATAGAATCATAGAATCATAGAATAGTAAGGTTGGAAGGGACCTCAAGGATCATCTAGTTCCAACCCCCTGCCATAGGCAGGGACACCTCCCACTAGTACAGGTTACTCAAGGACTCATCCAACCTGGCCTTGAACACCTCCAGGGAGGGAGCAGCCACAACCTCCCTGGGCAACCTGTGCCAGTGTCTCACCACCCTCACTGTAAAGAACTTCCTCCTGACATCCAGTCTAAATCTTCCCTCTGCCAGTTTAAACCCATTGCCCCTTGTCCTGTCATTGCAAGACCTTGTCAATAGTCCCTCCACAGCCTTCCTGTAGTCCCCTTCAGATACTGGAAGGATACTCTATGGTCTCCTGGAAACCTTCTCTTCTCCAGGCTGCAGAGTCCCAACTCTCTCAGCCTGTCCTCATAGCAGAGCTGCTGCAGCCCTCTCAGCATCTTCGTGGCCTCTTCTGGACTGGCTCCAACACTTCCATGTCCTTCCTGTGCCGAGGGCTCCAGAACTGCACACAGTAAATCACTCAGCTCTGCAATCTAGGTCTTAAGCTTCAGATTAGTTTCTTGCTTGAACACAATAAGAAACTGAGTCACATCAGCCTGTGCTAAGGAACTTTCAGATCTTGCTTCTGTTTCTTTCACATCATCAGCACATCATTTGAAAGACAGATGTGTGCATACACATCAGAGATACAGGTCTAGATTAGCAAGACAAATAAGTTTAAACGAAGGAAAGAATTGAGCATGGCTGGTTAAACGTTGTGGGGAAAGAAGTGAAAACGAAACAGAAAATGCAGCAATAGCTGAGAAAAGAGGATGCACAGAAATAGGGACAGTCGCTGACTGTGCCAAGTGCAGAGAGATGGCACAGTTCTTTTAAGCAAGGACTAGGTCCACAGAGAACTTAAACCTCTTCATGTCCTCTGCTTTTTGTGTCACTTCATAACAGCATTTCAAGTTTACTGGTCACTACAACAGCAGCTGAGGCTTCGTGTATAAGCTCAAGAGCTGCTTTTTGTTAGGAACAACTATAAAACTGCTGTTACTGGATAGGTTTGCAATCCTTGCTATTCCCAGCCCAGGATCATAACTGCTGATAATTTCCATTATTTATTAATATATAATCCTGTATTTCTACTTAATTACAATAACTGAGCTACATATAGGCCAGTATCATAAACAAGAGTGAGATGGAATACTTGTGTCATGATTTGCTGCTTCTGTGATTGCAGTTCCAATCACAGTCTTGCTGTCTCACTCCTATTCTGTTAGACATGAGTCACAGGAATTGGAATTTGAGGAAATCTTACTCCATGCTTAGTGAACTTGCAGGGTAATCCCCTTAATATGCCAATCCCACCCATTCACATAGCATGAAGAGTTTAATAACTTTAAGCCAGCAAATGGTCAAAAAGGCTAGCCAGAGATTTGAGATTTGTGAACTCACTTGGCTGCAGATTTGCTGAAAGGTTTCTCAGGCTTTATTTGTCACTATGGAAGAGGCTATCTGGCTTCTCTCTTTGTTAGAAATAGTAGTAGATGTTTGCCTCAGTCATGCCTGTTATATATGCCTCAAAACTAGACATTAGGCTTTATAAAAGGGTTGGAACACCTCTGAGGATAGGTTGACAGAGCTGTGGTTGTTCAGCTTAGAGAAGAGAGACTCTGGGGTAGGGGACAACCTTAGAGCTGCCTTCCAGTACCTGAAGGGATCCTACAGGAATGCTGGAGAGGGACTTTTCATGAGGGTGTCTAGAGACTGGACGAGGGGGAATGGTTTGAAGCTGAGGGAGAGTAGATTTAAACTGGATCTTATAAAGTTCTTCAGCAGGAGGATGGTGAGACTCTGGAGTAGGCTGCCCAGGGAGGCTGTGGCTGCCTCCTTCCTGGGTGTCTTCAAGGCCAGGTTGGATGAGGCCTTGACCAGCTGAGTCTAGCTGAAAGGCATTCCTGCCCATGGCAGGGAGGTTGGAGCAGATGATCTCTGAGGTCCCTTCCAACCTAAGGCATTCTATGATTCCATAACTCTGTGATATAAGTAGAAGTAATACATCATGGATCCCTGTAGAGGAATTTGTTAGAGTATTTCACTGACATACTATGATGTATGGAGTGGTGAAGTCTCCTTCTCTGGAGACTTTCAATACCTGTCTGGATGCGTTCCTGTGTGACCTGCACTATATTATGGTTCTGCTCTGGCAGGGAGGTTGGACTTGATGACCTCCAGAGGTCCCTTCCAACCCCTAACAACCTGTCATCTTGTGATCCTCTGATTTGTCTGTTGAAACAAAACTGCTGTTTCTTGAGCTTGGTGAAAAGAGATGGGATTTATTATTACAAGTTCAGGAAGTTGTTGTTATTCTCCTGTGCTGGCACATACCAGTTTAGTAGTAAGTCAGAAGATTTATGAAATAATTACAACCTCAATTTTGGCCTAGTTGCCCTCCAACACCTTTAGAGGCAATTAAGGTTGTTGCTGCTTCAGGCTATTCCAGAAAATTGATAATGCAGCCTTTAAAGCATCATTGTAGAGCTGCAGAGAGCCACTCATGAGGATCTGTCACTGACAGGGTAACCTTTTCCTGGTCCCAAAGGGTTTCCTTTCTGCTTGAACATGCTGCCACCCACATTTCTTGTCAAACTTAATTCCCTTTGCTTTCAGTCTCACAGCCTTTCTCAGAAGTCTGCATTTCTGGCATAACCCCACACAATCCTGCTTCACACTATTTCTCATGTTCTTTTGCTGGTTAAACACATCTGAAGTCATAGCCACAGAGCCCAGATGCTTCTTTCCTGATCTCAAAGGTCTTTTTCAACTAAAAACCTCCATGATTCTATCATGATCACAGAATCACAGAATGGTTTAGGATGCAAGGGACCTCAAAGATCATCTAGTTCCAACCCCCAGATAAGCAGAATCAGTAAGTCTCTGCAGGAATTAGATCCTTACAACAAATGCTAGCTTCACACAAAGTTGAGCAAGGCTTAATGTTTATTGAACTAAAAAGATATTAAAAAAAAAAAAGACCAAACACAAAAAAAATATTTAACTTATGCAGGAAAACAAAGATCTTTGTTGCACTGATAGCAGTTTTCAGTGAGTTACAAGAAGCACCGAGGGTGCCCAAGGTGCTATCAAGGTGAGGTGGAGAGGTTGTTTTTGAGGTTGATTTTTTGGTTTTGAATTATTATATCCAAATATCCATGGATTTTAAACTCTCAGAGGTTTGGCTGCAGTGCATTTGTGACCACCTCCCACAAAAATGACCCTTACTTTTACTGAGGAATGTTTCCTGTTTTTCTGCAAGGAAGGCAAATATTTGTGTTTTGGATGGTGTTGTAGAGGGAGCAGAAGACAGAGAGCAGGACTCTGAAAATGAATATTGTGTGCATTTGTCAGGAAATTGCTTTGGAATTTGATTGTTCTGGTGTCTAGAGGCTGGTCACCCAGTCTCATCACAACACACATCACAAAAAGCACATCTGCTAGAAATATCAATGACAAAAGAACTATTGAGGGCTTGAATTATCAGATATCAGCTCTGCAGAACCCAAACCCAAGAGCAAATCAGAAAAAATGGGTTGGCATTTACCCTTAGGAAGGAGGGAAAAGTCGCTATCAGTAGTGTGAATTCTGAGATAGAAAAGAAATCCAATATCAGCATGAAATGGAAGACCTAGAGCATCTCCAATATATAGTGGCAATATTTTATGCTGTTCTTAGTGATGGTAACAGGGCTGGCTGTGAAATGAGAAGATTTCTTTAATTCCCACACTAAATTGAGATTTAAATACAAAATGTATGCTGCAGGCTACCAACCTTTTCTGCTTTAATTTCCTGTGGGATTTCCAAAGATGCCTAGAGAAGCAAAAGTTCGAAATGTGAATATTTCAGAGAGTGAAAGCCACTGCAGAAGCTGCTTCCATCAGCTCCTTGGGAGAAAAGACAGGCCCAAAGTTTGGAAAACCTGCAATGGGAGATATCCATAAGCAAAGGAAACTCCAAAGCTACAGTGGCCTAAGTCCTGTTTATACAAAAGCTGACTTGTGCCTTGTCCATCACTTGGCTACCATTTGCAGAAGAAAAGATAACAAAGAAGAAAGCAGTTCTGCCACACTCAGCAACAGAAGTGTCTTAGGAAGCAAAGCATTGTGCAGACAAGAATAATTTGAAGGGATTTGAGAAGAGATGCTCATCATATATTTAAAATATACCTTCCTTCTCACCTGCCTTGGAAAAGATCCTGATGACTTCTTCAGAGGTGGCAGCAGCAACCAGGAATGAGCCTATACAGAATCCTGGCCAGTCCATCGCCTGTGCTATGACCAGCAGTCCCAGCAGACCCATTACTCAGGGAAGAGTTGTCATTTTGTTTTCCAATTACAAATATGAGTGATATCATCAGATCACAGTCTCATAGAATGGTTTGGGTTGGATGAGACCTTTACAGGTGATCTCACTTCAAGACTGTGTCATGAGCAGGCACCCATTCCACTAGACCAGGTTATTCAAAGCCCCATCCAAGCTAGCCTTGAACACTTCCATGGAAAGAATCTCAATGGTTTAATAGAAGACTGCCAAAGTTATCCCCAAAATAGCATCTTTTCTAGGATCTCTTTCTAGGCCTTGAGTTTCTTTTGAGCTTCAAACACCCAGTTCTTCCCTTTTGTCTTCAGGAGAAGGTTGCAAGCCTCTTAAATAACAACACTGATGACCCCAGCTGTTCTGACTCGTATTCAAGCCAGGACTTCTATTGCTCTGATAATAATAAGCATTGTCCACAGTTTCCTTACAGAAGGACATTTCTTAGTAGGAAAAATAAAAGGCCTTTAAGAGGAAAGTCATTTAAATCAATTAAGCAGACCCTATAGAATCATAGAATCATAGAATGGATTAGGTTGGAAGGGACCTCAAAGCTCACCCAGTTCCACCCCCCTGCCATAGGCAGGGACATCTCCCACTAGTACAGGTCGCTCAAAGACTCATCCAGCCTGGCCTTGAACACCTTCAGGGAGGGAGCAGCCACAACCTCCCTGACTGGCAACCTGTGCCAGTGTCTCACCACCCTCACTGCAAAGAGCTTCTTCCCAACACCCAGTTTAAATCTCCCCTCTGCCAGTTTAAACCCATTACCCCTTGTCCTGTCATTGCGAGACTTTGTCAATAGTCCCTCCCAAGCTTTCCTGTAGCCCCCTTCAGATCCTGGAAGGCTCCTATAAGATCTCCTGGAAGCCTTCTCTTCCCCAGGCTGCAGAGCCCCAACTCTCTCAGCCTGTCCTCATAGCAGAGCTGCTGCAGCCCTCTGAGCATCTTTGTGGCCCTCTCTGGACTGGCTCAAACAGTTCCATGTCCTTTTTGTGTTGGAGGCTCCAGAACTGCACACAGGACTATGCCAGCTTTACTATTTACTGGAATGTGAGGAACCACTACTTGAGAGAGTGGCCCAAAGCAACTCAAAGGCTTTTAGCTCACCATATTGTATAATATTCTTAAGGTTATATAGATTGCACATATTCCTAAATAATTCAGCTGCATTCAGCATTAGGAAGATGGAATAAGATCATTTCTGCTGCCTTTTTGCTAATTGGGAAACCTCTGTGCTTCCATTACACATGCTGCTTGCAGTGATGGAACAAAATGAACCACACACTCAAGCAACGAGCACAGAGAATCTGTACAACCAATCCAAATGCCCTCACACTGAAACAATCACGATCCTAAGCACCATCAAACCTTCTGTATCAATTCATCCAATAGCTTTCAGAGTTTCTTTGTTTTCTCAGTTCAAGGATTTGAGCAATTAATGTAATTGTAAGATCATTTCTAGCCTAAAGAATAGCTGGGCCATGCAGCTAATTGGTATTCTTTCAGCTGGCTGCATGAAAGTGAATGATGTGCTATGTTCCAAACGAACTGTTCAGCAGAGTCTTGTTGGACTTATCTCTCCATTGTCACAAAAATAGATTGTAGGACAAGAGAATGGGATAGAGGAGAACATTTAAAATGAAGTGATTAACTTAATTGCTTTTTTTTTTTTCAACCACTGGCAGTTTTGAGGAGTGAAAGATGGGAGAGAGTTCTGTTATTGCAGAAGACACAGGGAGGAAATCATTTCTCTGAGTGCAGTGAGGTTACTTTATCAAATCTTGTATGAATTTTTTGAACAACTGAAACTCAGATGAGTACAAAATGGCACAAACTTGCAGTTTCAATATTTTATTGCATTGGCTGTCAATTGAAGAGAGACTCAAGAGCAATGACCAAATCCCTTCATTTGTAATGCAGTCCCACTGTAGGCAATCAGTCTTGGCTACCTTTAAAAGCAGAAGGGAGGTATTTAGGATTCTACAGGTGCCTCCCTTTGGAGGCAGAGGCAGTTCTCCTGGTGCCTTTATTTCACTTTTGATGGATGTGTGCAAGGATTACTGGGCAGTCAGTGTCCCTGAGCTCCACCAATCTTTTCCTATGTCTTCCTCTGGCTTGAAAATCTCTGAGCATTAGCTCAGAAAGCTAATGATAGAACAGAGATTAAGAACTTGTTGCTCTTCATCTAAAAATTTGGCAGGCAAACATACCCAGATCCAGGAAGAGACTTAAATCCATGAAATTCAGCACACAGTGCTAGTGATGCACCCCTTTTTCAAAGGGCAGAGGGAAAGACTGAGACCCAGAGATGAAGAGGACAAACTGTCAGAAGCGCTGTGGGTCTTGAGCCCAACAGAAGGAACCAAACCCTTAGGATGTTTAGACATTGAAGGGAATGCTCAGCCCTAGGGATAAGAAAAAGGAAGGTAGAAGAGTTCTTAGTATTAGATAAGACAGCTGAAAAACACTCAACCATTTTGAAAAGGAAAAGGTACACCAAAATGAAGCTGAATGGTTAGGTGTCAGGAGTTAGGATGGGGCTGGCCACAAGACAAGGGACAAGTGCTTGCCATTAAAATCCCTCCCTCCCTAATGGAGAAGAGAAAGGAAATAAGGGACAGATGCTGATAGGTTGGGGGGGGAAAAGCCTTTTTCATCTTTAATGAAACAGTGACAATAAAAAGATAATACTAATAAGAAGATAATAAAAATAATGAAAGATATACAAATATACATGAAACCATTATCAAACCAACTCCTGCCCTGATGGCAATTATGTCACTGTTGCCACTCATGCTGTGGTCAAGCACTGTAGAAGTCCCAGACTTGCTCAAGGGCAGTCAGGAATTGGATTCAGGAGCTGGATTCTAGAACTGGATTCAGGAGCTGGATTCTAGAACTGGATTCAGAAACACAGATAAAGACTGAAGGCAGAAATATAGACAGAATCCCCCTTGGATATCAGCCAGTGAAGAAAAGAGTTTGACCCTTGTGATCCCTCAGCTTTATGTTGAGTATGACCTACATGGAATGGAATCCCTTGTTGGTCAGGTTTGGGTCATCTGTCCTGCCTGCTGCTCCCTGCTCAGAAGTATATTCAGAAAGATTTTCTCAAATATGGATTAATCCAGAAAAAAATCTTCCTAGGGTGCAATTTGCATCCAAATGGACTATACCTACTTAAGTAGTAAGGTCCGTGTTTTCCCACAACAATCTGTCTCTAGTAGCAAAAATCTCTCTTACTGTTTATGGAGGGAGGCAAGGGCAGAGTTAGGTGAGTTATAAAGGCTTCAGTCACTGGGATATGGCATTTCAGGTGAGGCAGGACCTCAGGTGTGAGGGTCAATCATGACATTGAAAGACCATTGAAGAGGAGCTGATGGAAATAAATGGCACTCATTAAGAGCAAAGCTCCTCAGTATGAGACAAGACTTCTGTGGATAACATCAAATGGGAGGGAGCAGCATACACTGGAGATCAGAGCTGCCATTTGGAGGGACCGCAGCAGACTGGAGGAATGGACCAGAAGGAGTCTTATGAAGATATTAATATTATAAAGTCTTATAAAGAGATTAATAATAACTTCAGAGTGGTGCAGCTGCAGGCCAGGAGCCCAGAGAAAATGTTTGGATTCACTGTCCTTAAAGGTTTTCTAAACAGAACTAGACGCAGTCCTGGACAGCTCTATCTAACCATGCCTTGAGCAAGGAAGAGGACTAAATGGTCTTGAGAGATCTCTTACAATATATTTTTTTTCTTGTGATTCTGTGATTTGCATTCATCTTAACACCACAGAGGTGAACCTCCCTCCCATGCCTTTACTTTGTGTTCACAGCTTTGTGAAGATTCAGGTTAACAAATCTGGTTACTAAATATAGTAACCCACTTGCAGCAGCTATTAATATGGAATGTTTAGTAGCACAAATCTAAGTAGCACTTGCTCCACAAATCTAAATTACCACTTACTCCTACACACATTCTGACCTCCAGAACAAACTTTTGTCCTTGCTGTTATTTTCTCAGTTCATGTTTTTTAATGGTTTAGGGAAACAATGTCATTTAAAAAGAAAATTTATATGTATCTATTTATATATATATATAAAGAATATATATATAAACATATATCTATATATAATATAGATATAAAGAATATATATAAAGTGGTTTTTTTTTTAATCTATATATAAATAAATGAAACCACTTTGGTCCAATATAATTATTAACTTTTTCACTTTGCCACTGATTGCAGTGGTTTCACACTCCTACATACTTTTGTAAAAGGTGTTGTTATGGTGATGTATTTCACAAGCTGTNCCTTCCTGTGCTGGGGGCTCCAGAACTGCACACAGGACTCCAGATGGGGTCTGACGAGAGCAGAGTAAAGGAGCAGAATCCCCTCCCATGCCCTGCTGCCCACACTGCTCTTGATGCAGCCCAGGACTCAGTTGGCTGCCTGGGCTGCATGCACACACTGCAGGTTCATGTTAAGCTTTTCATCAACCCAGACCCCAAGGTCCTTTTCCTCAGGGCTTCTCTCCAGCCTTGTTTATCCATCAGACACCACTGGTGCATTACCAGGATCTCATCTCTCTTAAAACACCCCAACAGGCTTAGCACTGTTTAGTGAAAGAAGCATCAGCTTGAGTTTGCAGTCTGTGGTTTGTGGTGGACAGAATGAGAACTCTACTTTCATGTGTGACTACGTGTCATTATTTGCTTGTGACTGAGTTTCTGGGTCAGTTATTCTTGAGACAAAATAAAGTACATGAAAATATGCAATATCCATTGAGCAGCCCTGAAAGGAGCATATTCTTGAATATCTGAGCAGTGCTACAGTAAATTGCCTCTTTATTTATTACAAGATTGCATACAGAGAAGATAATAGCAGAGCTAATGAGACTCTGCTTATATATGGGTTACATTAGTAATGAGACACAGCTATGCTAATTAACTCTGCTCCCTAATGAAATTAAATTCATGCAGTAAAAGTCATCTATAATAAAATCAATACAAACTCAAAATATATCAGCTTCTAATTCCTTCACTGTGGCAGAATGACTTAAATAATACCTAGGGGACAGTCACGTTGTCTCCAGGTTTACCAGCTGGATATTGACTTGGCCATGCTTCTCAGATGTCAACCCACATCATCCTGCTTAGCCAACCTGGTCTGTCCATGCTCCTTCATCCTGCTGCTGAGAATACAAGTCAGTTTTGGAGTGTGGGGTAGCTAGTGGTTGTCCATTGGCCATGCACTCTGGTGGCAAAAAAGCTATGTGTGTGTAAGGTCTGTGTGACTGGAGGCTTCTGAGATTATGGGTTCATTTCATCTGACAGAGACCCAGGTGCAGGTTTTGTTGCAGTCTCAGCTCTTGTGGTAGCACCAATGAGGTTTCCTGAAGTTTCATGGGCTGTGGAGACAGATGATGCAGCAGGGGTGTTCAGCCCAAAGATCAGGTCCTCCTCAGTCATTTGGCAGCTGATAAGGTGAGCCCACACCTATTCCATACAGAGCTGAGTATGATGCACAGTCTGTTCCAGAGTTCTCAGCTGAATTCCTAGCAAACTGCACACAGCACATTCTCACAGACTAGTCCCACTAGTCATTGTCTGCCATCCACTCTAGGAGCATCTCTGCAGTACTGCTGTTTGGATACTCTGCTAGTTCTTGGCTAGAGAGTGTCCTATTTTTCTGTGCACCAAGATGAGCAGAGGCCACAAACGCTTTAGCTCTTGCGTGACTTGAGTAATGAATTCTGTTCCATAACTAACCTGCAGTACAACCAGGGATTCAAAAGTGAGAAAGATGCCAAGAAGCTGCAGAGCCACCTTGGCTGCTTTTTTTTTCTGATGTAGGTAGATAGAGAACACAGAATTTAGTGATTCATCTTGTTCACCATTATCCACTTCAAGCTGCCTAGACACACAGTCTGCATATCAATAAAGTCAATTTGCCACCTTGCTAAGTGCTCCTTGTTCAGCACAGGGCAGCCAGCAAAGCTTTTCAAGTGGTGCCACCTTCTTCTTGGCACACTACACAGGAGGATTTGAAGTGCTCAAAAGCATCTCTAGTGGTGTTTGCATACTTAAAAGACAAGTGTTTTTGACTTGGTCATGGCTATGGCCACATTGTAGCCACAGGTGCTTCTGCACAAATCTCTTCTCAATGTTCACATGATGTGTGGGAAATTCCTCTTTCGTCTGGCTCCTCTTAACCAGCTTCTCAGGGTCCTTCCACTGTAGAATTTCATACCATGAGGGAAATAATGAACAGATTATTAGCAGTAATGCTATGCATCTAAATGGGGAAGGCAGCATTGCAGATGACACTAACCTGGGCAGGAATCTGTAGATTCACAGAATACCAGGTTGGAAGGGACCTGAAGGATCACCCAGTCCAAGCTTTCATGGTAAGAATATAGTTTAAATGAGATGGCTTAGCACCCTGTGAAGCTTGTGCTGAGTGTTGATCTGCTTGAGGGTAGAGTTGCTGTACAGAAGGATATGAACAGGGTGGGTTGATGGCACAAGGCCAGTGCATGAGGTTCACCAAGGCCAGCTGTTGGGTCACCTTGGTCACAACAACCCCTTGCAACTCTACGAGTTTGGTGCAGAGTGGCTGGAAAGTTGCCTGGCACAACAGGAGCTGGGGGGTGCTGGTTGGCAGTCATCTGAACATGAGCCTGCAGTGTGCTCAAATGGTCAAGGCAGCCAACAGCATCCTGGGCTGGAACAGCGTGACCAGCAAGAATAGAGAGGCAATTGTCCCACTGTACTCACCTTGCACATAAGGCAAACCTTGGGGTAAGGTATAGGGGTGGGAAGAAGGTGGAAGAGTGGTTGGAAGCCCCTCCTGGGGACTTTGATTTCTGGGAGGGGTGTTGTGTTTCTGTATTACCTTTAACTTGCATATTTCTGTAAATACTCCTGTGTATTTTGTATATATCTGCTTGTACATTGTGCTGAGCTGTAAACAGAGCTTCAGTTCTTAACTTCCAGCTGGTTGAGTCTAGTCTGGGGGATTTTACAAAGTGTGTGGGGGGCAGGGAACTCCCAAACCANGTCTCCAGCCTGTCCAGGTCCCTCTGGATGGATCCCTGCCCTCTAGCAAGTCAACTGTGCCACACAGCTTGGTGTCATATCTCGACTGACAAGTGACAGAACAAGAGGCAACAGCCTCATGTTGTGCCAGGGGAGGTTTAGGTTGGATACTAGGCAAAAGGCTTGCGAAGCACTGGAACAAGCTGCCCAGGGAAGTGGTGAAGTCACCATCACAGAGGTATTTAAAAGATGTATAGATGTGGTGTTGAGGGACATGGCTTAGCAGTAACTTGGCAGTGCTGGGTTAGCAGTTGGACGATGATCTTAAAGGTCTTTTCCAACCAAAATGATTCAGTCATTCTATACATTTGGAATTACAAAACCTCCAAACCAGGCAGCAGGTTCTCCATACTTACTTTGTAAGCAAATAATATTCATATCTTGCCTTTGACTTGAGATTCTGTTTTGTCTTCATTATTTCAGCAATAGCTGCCTTTGGGATCATGCACTTGAAGCATTTCTTATTCTTTTTGAAGAGTTCTTCTCTAAACTTAACTTCAAAGTCCTGAGGCATCTTCAGGAATGATTACTTAGCAAGTAGAGAAATCTGAACCAGTTCCCTCCTTTTATACATACAACTACTCTTGCACCTATTTGTGAGGTATGCAACAGTCACATTCTGAAGTGACTAAAATCTTCAGCCATTTCTCCAAGTTACTTCCAGTTATCTTGCAAAATAACAAAAACCAGTAGCCAGGTCTTATGCAAAATACCTTAATTTCTACCTTTTGAATGTAATAGTTTAAAAGACAAAAGAAAGGGCTGACACTTTTCATTTTATTTAGTGAACTGCTAAACTCCACAGAGCAAACTGCTCATTTTATTTTCTAAAACAAAGGCTACTCCTGGGAGGCCAGCTTTACCTTGCAACATTTGCAGCTGTTTTCCATGTTCTGTTGCACTGCATTGACAGTTGGCACACCTGACCTTCCATGCTTAGAACAACAGGGACAAGAGCCCACGTTTTGTGACATGATAGAAGCCATTAAGTGTTTCAGGTAATGATCCAGTAAAGAATGCCAGAAAAGCTCCGTGGAGAAAGACCTTGGAGTCCTAGTGGACAGCAAATTCTCCTTGGGACAGCAATGTACCCTTGTGGCCAAGAGGGCTGACAGCATCCTGGGGTGCATGAAGAAAAGTGTGTCCAACAGGTCTAGGGAGGTTCTCCTCGCCCTCTACTCTGCCCTGGTGAGACCATATCAGGAATACTGTGCCAAATATCCCCAATTCAAGAGAGACAGGGACCTGCTGGAGAGAGTCCAACAGAGAGCTATGAGGGTGACTGAAGGACTTGAACTCATCTCTCCTGTAAAGAGAGACTGAGAGCCTTGGAGCTGTTTAGTCTGGAGAGGAGAAGGCTGAGAAGAAA
>WBNM01026005.1:61411-78600 GCA_013399055.1 Ramphastos sulfuratus | reverse complement strand
TGATTTCTGGGAGGGGTGTTGTGTTTCTGTATTACCTTTAACTTGTATATTTCTGTAAATATTCCTGTGTATTTTGTATATATCTGCTTGTACATTGTGCTGAGCTGTAAACAGAGCTTCAGTTCTTAACTTCCAGCTGGCTGAGTCTAGTCTGGGGGATTTTACAAAATGGGGGGGGGAAATGGTGGTGGAGGGGAACTCCCAAACCATCACACTTTGGCAGAGGGGTTGGACTCGATGATCTCCAACCCCTAGGATTCTGGGCATTAAACAACTTGTGATTCTGACTCATAAGTAAACAAGTAAACAAGACTGGAGATAAGTAAAGAAGCTTGGAGATATCGTTGTACATGTACATTTTACTTCTTGAAGATCCTGCCAACTTCAGACAGAAAATACTTTTCATTTATATACATGTTTGCAAGGAACAACTTGATTAACTTCTTCAGCACATAGTTGTTTTGTGACACCTTTGCCGTGGACAAAGGGTTATAACATAGTGTTACAAAGGTATGCACTGCCTACGGAACACAGCTATTTCCTTCTACCAATGATGTTGATATAGGAGGAAATAAAAGTGTTGTGCCATCTTCCGTCTTCTCTCCCACCACAAGGAAAGCCAGATTTGTTCATGCAGCTTTAAACCAAATCTCAATAGGAGCAGTTTATTGCTTTCTTAATGGCATGTAATTAACCAGTAGTGAACTACACATTTGGACTGACTTCTTCCATGCTGTGGAAGTCACCACAGTTCCCTGACTACTGCTGATCTGTTCGTTAGTCGTCTTCCTCTTCACCATGATCCTTCTAGGCCAAACACCTTCTCATGTAGTATTTTCTCTCAGATCCACACATACTGCAAGCTCCCACACTTCTATTTTACCAGATGTTGTGATCCAGACTGTTTGCCAAAGGCAGGCCATGTCAGCATCCCCACAACTCACTTGTGTTATGAACTTCAGTGATTTCCAACTTCTGATGTTACCTAGCCGTACTCAGACTCTGACATGAAAATATTTACTCATGATCAGACCTCCTAAGAGAAACAGAGGAGCCTGAAGCAAGAAGTAACACAGGGAAGAAAGATTATAGAGGAGATGGAATCCTCTAACCATCTTGGTGGGACCAAGAGGAACGAACACAGCAATAAGATTGCACAGGTACAGCAAGATCAACCAATTGTCATTTGATTGCAGTCTGCTGTGCAAGAGATGTTGCAGGTAAAGTAGAAAGGAATGGAAAGATTCAGAAACATGAAAAGGTGGAGTTCAACAGCATCATGAAGAGACATTGTTGCTGGAAATCAATCAGTTGACAACCCCTAATTTGTCATGTGATTAAAATACTATACTACTGACTCTGGATGAAAAAACATGACCTTAGGCAGATGGCAAGAAGAAGAAAGATATTACTCAGTGCTGTCTTGGGTTACGGCAGTCAAAGATTTAGATCTTTCTCTGAAAATGTCTTTCACATAAATATTTTGCTGATTTTTTCCTATTTTCTAGTGGAAATAAGTTCTATCTTCAGATACTGCAACTGATAATCCCTCATCGAGATACAACAAGCCTTTTAGCTACACCAGGTTTACTAGCTTTTTCCATTCCCTCCAATCCAAGGAGCAGCATTTTTATTTCCTTCTCTCAGTACAGGGTGCTAAATATACAGAATTGATTTCAAGCTAAAGATACTCTGAGTAATTAGTTATAAACTTCAAAACTGCACAAAATCAATTAAGATTAAAAAAAAAAAGAAAAAAAAAGAACAACACCCAAACATTATTATCTTGGAGACCTAAAATAATTGACTTTTGCCATCTAAATAATAAAAAGAAAACAATCCTCACTGTTAAATGTTTGAGGGATTGGTTGGTTTTTTTGTTTTTTTTTTTTTGTTTGTTTTTTTAATTTAAACAGCTCTGCAAATTAAAATCAAGGCTTTTGTTTGAACTTGCCAGGTTCCTCTCAGGAGCAATGTGTATTTTCTATCGTTAGTGACATTTTCATAGTGGGGCAAAGGGAATAAAACTCAGCTGCAGTGATACCATCTTCTGAAGGGGATTTTGAGGAAACATTTTTAAGAAATAGCTGTTTAGAGCTGGTTTATTTCCAAAGAGTTGCTATAATTATGCAATTTCCTTAGAAAGTGACACTTGTGTTTAGTGACAGAAGAGGCCTCAGAAGGAGCAGTAGCTTCTCTGATGTCATATGAGAGCATGTGGGGAAGAAGTGAGGAATGCATGTGGACAATCAGACAGACTCCTATGAGTCAGAAATCTGGTCCTTATTCCATAAACCCTGCTTTTCTGTTTCTGTTTCTACATACTTCGCATATTCTCTTGAATCCCCTCCTACTGCCTTTGACTTCACAAACTTTGATGTAAAACCAGCAAGATAGAAGACCTCATATCCTTCATATCCTTCATATCCTTCATATCCTTCATATCCTTCATATCCTTTCTTCTCTCTCTGCTAGGTGCATCCACAACTGGGTAACATCATGAGGACATGTCAGAGGGATGCTTCCAATTTGCCAGCTGAGATGCTGGAGATGGTTCACCCCAGGGAGGAAGTGTGTAGAACCTTGTCTGAGCTTGTTGTGCTGTTTTCAGGGCCCACCCTGACTCACCGAGGAGAGGGTTTGCTTTGCCTGTCCAGCACCGTGTTCTTTCAGGTCCAGGAGGTCAATGCTAGCAGCAAGACAACCTGCTGCGGAGCATGACCACCTTCTGCTTGAGCAAGCGGCTCCCACTCAGCACAAATGACAACAGGTCCAGGCAGCTGAGGGCAGTCAGACTCAAAAAAACTTCATTGTAGCTTTCTAACTGGTCAAAATCATCCACATGTTGTATGTAGTAGGCCCTAAAAAGGTGATAGGGAAGGAAGCAAATTATGATGACACAGATGAAGATCAAGTTTTTCACCTGGGCCCAGAACTCTTGGTATGACCAGAGAGAGGTGGAAAGTTTTCTTGCCACTTTCACCAGGATGAAAATCTGTAGGCCCAAGAGGGCACAAGTAATGCCAGCAGCGACTGCAATGATGAAGTAGTTCAGGGCTTTTATGCTCTCCTGCTGCAGCTCTTTGTGGAACTTGAAGCAGGTCGTGTCATTGTAGGAGCCCGAGCGTCCGTACTCAAAGTACAAGACCGGCACCACGAAGATCATGACAAAAACCCAGACGGCAACGCTTGCCGCCATGGCGTGCAACTTCCTGTAAAACTCCACCTTGTCCTTCCACTGGAAGAAGATGAGCCAGCGGATCACCAGCGTGATCACGTAGAACAGGAAGGTCAAGTACATGTGGATGTGCACCATGGCGCTCACCATTTTGCACAAGGGCATCTTGAACACCCACCTCTTGCTGATGTAGTAGTGCAGGCGGAAGGGCACGGTGAAAAGGAGGAGGCTGTGCACGACAACCAGGTTGATGATGGCCGTAGTGGTCGCGGACAGAGTGTTCATCTTGACCAGCACAAACGACATCGTGATGGTCCCAATAACGCCTCCAATGAGGGCAACCGAGTAGGCAGTGATCAGTATGGCGCTCATGGTGTTGGTGTGAGCGAAGGCAGAGAAGGGGTCACTGCTGCTCCTATTCTCTTCAACCATGGTCCTGAAATCTTCCCTGTGCGTATTCTGGAAGTGAAAGAATTCATCAAGACTGAGGTGAGGTAGGAGTGAGAGGGCCCACCTGAAAAGACAGAAAACTTTTCCACCTACATAGAATCATAGAATGGTAAGGTTGGAAGGAACCTGAAAGATCAACCAGTTCCAACTCCCTGCCATAGGCAGGGACACCTCCCACTAGTACAGGTCACTCAAAGCCTCATCCAACCTGNTTGTGCTTGGGATTGTGCCTACCCAGGTGCAGGACCTTACACTTGGCCGTGCTGAATGTCATGAGGTTGGCCTGGGCACACCTCTGCAGCCTGTCCAGGTCCCTCTGGATGGATCCCTGCCCTCTAGCAAGTTGACTGTGCCACACAGCTTGGTGCTATCTGCACTCTTGTGAGGGTGCACTGATTCCTCTGTCCATGTCACTGACAAAGATGTCAAACAGCACTGGTGCCAGCACTGACCCTTGAGGGACGCCACTTGGCACTGCTCTCCAGGTGGACACTGTGCCCTTGATCACCACTCTCTGTGTGCCACCATCCAGCCAATTCCTTGTCTAGCGAGTGGTCCACCCATCAAGCCTATGTTTTTCCAGTTTGGTGACCAGGATGTCATGCTTGAAGCCCAATCCTGGAATTTTATAGCTGGTTCAAGCTGTGAACAGTAGTTTTACCCAAATGTCCTCCAGCCTAGAGAAAAAAGGTTGGGACTAGAAAGTGCTGCAGTCCCTAAGACATTGCCAACCCTACCATTAAAACCAAGCCTGAGTTAGCAATATGGGGGAAGAAGAGACCTTTAGAGGAATAACTGAATTGTGGTGGTTTTGAGCTCTCCACATTATTAGTTACTCTCTCTTCTGAGCATATGCATGTTTTGGCAGGAAGATCTGAGCTGCTGTTTGAATTCTGTTGCTCATTCCTGAGTATATTTTGTTGCAGCACAAACCTGCCCTTCCCAAAGCTAGATAATAACCATCTGTTGCTCTAGCAAAGCTGCAAATTTCACTTGCTGCTGAAAGCTGAGTTTTGCACACTTCTTCTCCACGGCCAGTTTCTCTGAATAAGGGATTAAACACCATGGATACCCAGATTCCATGGGGAGCCTGCTCAGATCCTGTGGACCAAGCAGTGTGGGTAGTGCTGTACTGATGCTCAGGGCAATTTCCCATCCAATATGTAGTAGCTAGGTGTTAAAAAATGGAGTCTTAGAAAACATGTGAGTGCAAACAACTGGCCCTAGCCCTAGCCACAGCAAGATGAAAGTTAATAGCAAGTTTAAAACCATGCTATATATTTTTAACATATTACTGTTTCAAAAAGACATTAAATACAATTCTTACAATTCTAAATGTAACTTCTGGTAGGACTTTTAAGCACTACAAGACTGTGGGGGAAGGGAAGAGTTAAGCTAGGGTGTTAACCCTAAAACATGTTTGCATGTATGACAGTATCCAGGGGATGTCCACACTACAGTCACAGAGAAGCAGCAGAGGAAATTGGTCAGTGCTGGGCTCTCTGCAATCTCAGTTTTACTGCTACCTAACTGGAATTTCAAACTGCTTCTGGTGTGTCCTCCACTTCCTTGGTGAATCCTATAACACAAGAGAGCCTCTTCTCCTGAATGAGTTCTTGCAGTTTTTCTTTTAATACTACTTAAAAGAAGAAACTAGTATTCTTTTAATACTACTGCATAGAGTAGTTCCTCTATGGCTTTTCATCTTGTTTTCGTAAGAGTGTCTAGCAACAGGACAAGGGGGACTGGTTTGAATCTGGAGGAGAGTAGGTTTAGACTGGATCTTAGGAAGAAGAAGGTGGTGAGACTGTAGAATAGGCTGTTCAGGGAAGCTGTGTATGCCTCCTCCCTGAGGGTGTTCAAGACCAGGTTGGATGAGGCCTCAAGTGACCTGGTCTAGTTGAGAGGTGTCCCTGTCCATGGCAGGGAGGTTGGAGTAGATGATCTCTAAAGTCCCTTCCAACCTAAGCCATTCTGTGATTTCATGAAACTACATTTCACAGTTACGTGGAAAACTAATTCCAGCGTACTAGGAGAAGTGAAATGGATTGCAATGAAAGAGTTTTCTCTCAGGGGTACTGTTGATTGGCACACCACAGCTCTTGCATAAGAAACCATGCAAGTTCCTTCCAGTTCTGTTCTTCTTTCTGAGATGTTGTGTTTCAGCCTCACAACAGTGCAAGCCAGAAGAGATTGGCAATAGCTGTTCACGAGCTCCTCCAAGCTGTTAAGCTTTCATTCAAAAAGATACCTCTAAAAAGTGGCACTATAGCACTGTTTTAATTTCAAATGCATATTTAAAGATTTAAAAACATGACAGCCCTAAAGGCAAGATGTTGGAAATGCAGGTTGGTGGGAGCAGCCCTGGCAGCAAGGATGAGGAAGGTCCCCTCATGGGCGCCCATCAGATGTAGCCCTGCAGTGACAGTTGAGCTGAAGGCAGTAAGGAATAGATAAGCAGAAGTCAGATAAGTGATAATTTCCTCAAACAACCCTATTTAGGGGACAGTGAGAGCCCTTGTGTGGGGGCTGGAGCACAACCCTGTGAGGAGAGGCTAAGGGAGCTGGGAGTGTGCAGCCTGAAGAAGAGGAGTCGCAGTGCAGACCTTATTGCTCTCTACAACTACCTAAAGGGAGGTTGTAGCCAGGTGGGGTTGCGCTCTTCTGCATGCGCCCAGGGACAGAACAAGAGGACACAGTCTCAAGCTGTGCCAGGGCAGGTTTAGGCTGCACATCAGGAAGAAGTTCTTCACAGCAAGAGTGATTGGCATTGGAATGGGCTGCCCGGAGAGGTGGTGGAGTCCTCATCCCTGGAGATGTTTAATAGGAGGCTGGATGAGGCACTTAGTGCCATGGGTTAGTTGATAGAATGTGTTAGGTGATAGGTTGGACTCGATGATCTTGAAGGTCTTTTCCAACATGGTTAGTTCTGTGATACTCTGTGATTCTGTTTCTGTCTGCAAATAAGCAACTGAGACATTGAAATGCAGGTTTCTGCCAGAAATCTCATTTTCATTAATCTTCCAAACAGAGCTACCAGCTCCTCAAACACTATAAGAATCCTGCCAAAATATCAGTGCATGATGAATACAGAGTACAGCGTGGCACAGGGGATATTTCATGGAAGAAATGCTGCTTTCTGGTGAAATAATTCCTATTATATTAATCTTCACACAGCTATACCTTACTGACCCTGAAATAACAGCTAACATGTCCTTTGGCCAGAAATATACAGGAGGCACACGGAATGAGAACAAATGCAAGTCTTACAAGGGACTAATTATTTATGTAACACAAGGCTATACTCTGAACCTCACTGCGAGTATCAGCTGTAGGATTCTCCAAGAGCTGAAAAATATCTCACAGCAGAGAAGGAACAACAGAGGAGACCACAGAGAGTGGTGCCAAGCTGTCTGAGAAATGGTCTTCTCCCATGCTGCTCAGCCTCTTGTCCATGTCAGCTGGTGTAAGCTTTTGCCAGCTGTTAACAGCATTGTTTCAGTACTGTACCCAGCATGCTTGAAACTAGCTTTTAAAACTACCTTATCATTACCTTGTGTTTTACAGAGTGGCTGTGCAGTGCTCACAGAGTTCCAGCTCAGTCTTATCCCTTTTTCCCTCTTTCCAACACACCCTCTGGCCCCAGACAATGTCTGAAGCACCAAGGAACTCCTTCAGGAGCATACTCTGCAGCTTTCCATCACCTAGGTGGCTTTCCTTTATGAACACTTGTGTTAGCTCTTGACATCTGTAGAAAGAGAAGGAGCACAGAGAGAACCCATCTTGTTGTTCACCCAAAAGCAAAGTGCTTCTCCTCAAGGAGGCATTCTTGTTGCCATGCCTTCTCACCCTCTCTAGCCACTGAGAGTTCAGTGATGCTGCTCAAGTTTTGGAGCAAGGCTTGGCCTTTCTCTGTGTTAAGCCTCTTATCATTCAACTCAACTCCTGTGGGACATGCATTTTAAACAGCCATGAGGCAGCAGTGGGCAACCACTTTATTTGAATACCATAGTATTTAAGGAGGCATCCACTGGTGCAAGGGCTTGGGGACAATTGCCAAAAGAGCTGTGCTTTAGTTTCACCAAAGAGGTAGTTTACTAAGAGGTAAGATGCTGGGTTCTTTGAGAAGTATGAGCAGCAAAAGCCAATCATGCCTTCAAGATTCGTAAGTTATCTGTGTGGAGAAGGCCATCACACTAATTCCCTGTAGCTTTCACAGAATCACAGAATGTCAGGGGCTGGAAGTGACCTTGAAAGCTCATCCAGTCCAACCCCCCTGCCTTATCAGGATCACCTAAACCAGATCACACAGGAACACGTCCAGGTGGGGTTTGAATCTCCCCTCTGCCAGTTTAAACCCATTACACCTCATCCTGTCATTGCAAGACCTTGTCAATAGTCCCTCCCCAGCCCTCCTGTAGCCCCCTTCAGATACTGGAAGGCCACTCCAAGGTTTCCTCAAAGCCTTCTCTTCTGCAGGCTGCAGAGCCCCAACTCTCTCAGCCTGTCCTCACAGCAGAGCTGCTGCAGCCCTCTGAGCATCTTCGTGGCCTCCTCTGGACTGGCTCCAACAGTTCTACGTCCTTCTTGTGCTGAGGGCTCCAGAAGTGCACACAGGACTCCAGGTGGGGTCTCAGGAGAGCAAAATTCCATCTGAATTTGGATGGGACAAAAGTTCAGCTCAATAACTTTTATTATGGAAAAAAATGAGTGCGTGTCAGAGCTGACATTTCTGCACTGAAGCAGATTAGGTCGGAGGCAGTCAAAACACAAATAGTTTTTAACAAAAGTCTGTTTAAAATGTGCATTTGGTTCACAAACCTCCTCACTTAGTCTCAGAGCTGCTTTCTGCTAAGGGCATTGTGATTGCTTTTCAACTCGCTCTAACCCCATGCTGTGATATGGTAATGCAGGCTGAGCCACTGGAATAATGGAAGAATTATCCTCTGTTCAAAGGAACCACACACACCTGAAGCTGGAAGGATAAACATCTGCTTAAAGGAAAACAGCCAGAATTTGAAAAATGAAACATCAGATCTGTGTTTGCATTTAGATATTGGATTTTTCCAGGCAATTTTTAGTGATTCCTCTGAGTCACTCACTCACTCATTGACTCCTGTCTTGCAGGCTCTGTCATCATTATGTACTGATAACTTTGTAGTTTAAATCCAGCCTATTGAAGAACAAATGGGCTGGAAAAACATAGTAAGTTAGTCCTCTTTTCTGTGAGATTTTGGCTGGGTTTACACAGAAATGGAAACCATAGAATCTTCCTTAAAAATAACTTTTCACTGTCCTAGCTTCATCTTATCAAAGAGAACAAACCTCCCCCCCAGGTCTTTACAGAGATTGGATGATATCAAAAGCACACAAAAAGATAGTTGAAAACAAAATGAATTGTCTCTCTGTAAATGAGGTTTAAGTGGCAGTGCAGAGCTACAGAATAGCAATATTGAAAAAAGATGGAGCAGTGTAATGATGGGATGAGAGGGAATGGATTTAAGCTTGAGTAGGGCAGATTTAGACTGGATATTAGGAAGAAATTATTCACAGTGAGGGTGGTGAGACACTTGTATAGATTGCCCAGGGAGTCATGGATGCCCCCTCTCTGGAGGTGTTCAAGGCCAACCTGGATGAAGCCTTGAGCAGCCTGGGCTGGTGGAAAGTGTCCCTGTCAATGCCAGGAGAGTTGGAACTAGATGATCTTCAAGGTCCTTTCCAATCCAACCCATTCTATGTATCTATGAAGCTATGTTTCCTGCAGTAGGAAATTACAAGTAACAATGACAAAAAACAGTCATGCAGGGCCTACAGGGGAGGGACTATTGACAAGGTCTTGCAATGACAGGAGAAGGGGCAATAGGTTTGAACTGGCAGAGGGAAGGTTTAGACTGGATGTTAGGAGGAAGTTGTTTACAGTGAGGGTGGTGAGACACTGGCACAGGTTGCCCAGGGAGGTTGTGGCTGCTCCCTCCCTGGAGGGGTTCAAGGCCAGGGTGGACGAGGCCTTGAGTAACCTGTACTAGTGGGGGGTGTCCCTGCCTATGGCGGGGGGTTGGAGCTTGATTATCCTTGAGGTCCCTTCCAACCCTACCATTCTATGATTCTATGATTCTATAAGACTTTAAAATGTGTCCAAAACAGACAAGTGGATTTATGTGTTCTTTTTTTGGTTTTATTTTTTCCTGAAGTTGTAAACATTGTTTTAAAATTATTTCAGATGGAAGCTTTTGTTCAGTCTGTGCATACTTACAGATTCAAGTTTCTTTCCACTCACCAAGTGTTGTTTACTTCGCCCTTCATTTCATATAAGATCTAAGAACAAAAAGCAAAACATCTGATATTTTAAAGAGTACATTGCCTTATTCTCTTTTTGAGCTTATGAAGCAACAACCATGACCCTTAACTGTGTGATAAACACATCACAGAATCACAGCATCACAGAATGTTGGGGGTTGGAAGGGACTTCCAGAAATCAAGTCCTACCCTCCCTGCCAAAGCAGGATCACCTACATCAAGTCACACAGTAATGCATCCAGGTGGGATGTGAAAGTCTCCAGAGAAGGAGACTTCACAACCTCTCTGGGCAACCTGTTCCAGTGCTCCATCACCCTCACCATAAAGAAGTGTCTCCTTGTGTTGAGGTGGAACCTTCTGTGTCCTAGCTTGTAGCTGTTGTTCATCATCCTATCACTGGGCACCACCGAAAAGAGCCTGGCACCTTCATCTTGACACTCACCCCTCACCCCTCTCAGCCTTCTCTTCTCCAGGCTAAACATCCTCAGGTCTCTCAGTCTTTCTTCATAGGAGAGATGCTCAAGTGCCCAAAGCATCCTTCTAGCTCTCCATTAGAGTCTCACCAGCAGATCCCTGTCTCTCTTGAATTGGGAAGATTCTTAGCGGATCACAGGATTTAGAGGTATTTCTCAGCCATAGAAAGTCCTCAAACCCTCTCATTTCTGAATAGTTACATTCTTCTACCGCCAAAAATTGTCTACACACAGGTGTATGCCCCACAAATCACAGAGACAGTTGCTAGGAAAAGTTATTTCCCAGAGTAGAGATAATTTGAAAGAGTGTTTTAAGAGAGCAGAGTAGGACAGGAGCAAAATGTGATCTGTACTGTGACAAAGTGTGGCTCTGGATACGGTGATAGTACAAACATCAAAGTGTATGAGATGAAATGAAGCTCACATGTCTCAGCCCTGCTCTCTGTGAAGATTGCAGCTCGGTGTCTGGATCTTGGGACTTGGTGCTGTTGCCAGACCTGTACAGTGCTAGCAAAATTAATCTAGGAACTTTTATTAAAAACAAATTAGCCAAGCCAGTAGTGAATGCTCAGCAGTGGCCACGGGTGCTGTGTGGTATGTACAATAAAAGATGTAATGCTGCCCCTGTACTCAGCTCTGGTGATCCCACAGCTTGATTAGTCTGTTCAATTCTGTGCACCACAGTATAGAAAAGACATTGAGTTCCTGGGTCTTGTCCAGAGAAGAGCAACAAGGCTGGTGAGGAGTTTGGAGGGCATCATACAAGGACTGGCTGACATCCTGGGGCTGGAGCTGTTAAGGCTGAGGGGAGATCTTATTGCTCTCTACAAATGCCTGAAAGGAGGTTGGAGTGAGGCTGGTGTTGGTCTCTTCTCCCAAGTAACCAGCAATAGGCTGAGAGGAGATGGGTTTAAGTTGTGCCAGGGGAGGTTTAGATTGGGCATTAGAAAAAACTTCTTTGCTGAGACCATGGTGAGGCTTTGGAAGAGGCTGCCCAGGGAGGTGGGGGAGTTGCCATCCTTGGAGGTGCTTAAGAAGCTGTAGGTGTGGTGCTTCAGGACATGGTTTAGTGGTCATGGTAGTTGGGTTATGGCTGGACTCAATGATCTAAAAGGTATTTTCCACCCTTGTATGATTCTATGATCAGTGAAGACTGTGTGCAAGGCTGATTTTGCCCTCCTGAAGGTTTAACTCATTCCTATCAGACCACACAGTTACATTTGAGTATGGCAGTTTTGAAAGCAGCAGCAACAAAATTCAACCCTTACACAATCTTACACAAGAACACTTTAACTGACTACATCCTATTGCTTCACATTTGGCTGAGAAAAGAGAAAGGACCTATTGTTTTGTGGTATTCACAACAGACTGGTGTGTGATGCAGATTGTCCTTTTGCATTTTGCAGTTTTACCAACAGCTGACAGCTAAAGATCTGCTCAGATGGTGTTAAAAAGTGATCATAATAACAATGCTTAGCTCTTACCTAGTACCTTTCTGCAGCTGATCTCAAAGCTCTGTTAAAAGGCATATACATCACTGTCAGCTGAAACATCTGTGGTAAAACCAGATAGAAAGCTAAGAGATCCTTAAGTCTGAAGTTAGGCTCGTTGTGGTTTCTTGTAGGTCTTGTTCTGGAATAAACATATCCCAATGAATGGTGGGAAGAAAGCCAAAATATCTTAAAGATCTGCAGGTAGCATCTGAACGTTGCTCTTTAACAAATGAGTTACATGACATTGTTGCTCCTTAAATAAGCTAATTTATATATGTTAATATGTATAACATTGCTGGGATATATATAGTTAATACATATGATAATTGCACAACATGTGAGTTATAGAATGGTGTTGCTAAATGTTTTGCTNGGTCCCTTCCAACCTTGGCCATTCTATTCTACATGTTTGTGTTCTCCATCCCTTCAGTCCTTGCTCTGACCCAGCATTAGAATAGATATTTGTATGTCAGGCTATGGTCTGGGACAGAAATCCTCATTACAGTGGTTTGTCTGTGGTGTATAGTTAGTGTCAGGTTCTAGCAGGTATAGAGAGATGAATACAAATGGTTGCAACTCATTTTCTCTGCTAAATGAATTAATGTTGCTGAAGTCTTAGCAACAGCACATGTAATACTCTCTGGAGAATGCTTTGCTCACTGAGGTCCAAAGGATAGATTCCAGGTTGCTATGTTCAGATTTTCACCAGCAAAGTACAGAGCTGGTGGCAGAGTGTGATGATTTTAGAATATCACACAGAACAAATTTGAACACAGGTACTATAAACACACCTGCTTTGTAAGTTTTGATGGTCTTAGTAACAGCTCAGAATCTAGAACAACTATGATAGGGGCTTTGCACCATTGTATTGCCTGGACCAGACCTTCAGCTAATTTGAATTTGCATTGTAGCAACAGCTTCATGGGCCAAGGCTGTTTAATAATTGTTGACAGTCTGGCCCAGGTTTCAAAGACCACTTGTCCCAAGATCTGAGTAGCATCAAGGCTCCTTTACTCTGAGTTGCATGAAAGGTCCTTGAGAAAAGAGATCTTTGTCCTTTGTGCTCAGGCATAATCCATGCTGTTAGTGGTTTCTCAGCCCATCTGAACTCAGTGATGTACACTGAATAACCATGGCAACTCAGCTGGTTTGGCTTTCTACATCTGTTGTGCCAGAGCTCAAGGATTTGGAGTGCTAATTCATGGAATCACAGAATGGTTTAGGTTGGAAGTGACCTCAAAAATCATCTAGTTCCAACCCCCCAGCTTAGGCAGGGACACCTCCCACTAGAACAGGTTGCTCAAGGCAACACGTCCAGGGAGGTTGTGGATGACAGAAGCACAGAATGTGATCACAACCTCCCTGGACAACCTGTGCCAGTGCCTCACCACCCTCACTGCAAAGAACTTCTTCCTAACATCCAGTTTCAATCTCCCTTCTGCCAGTTTAAACCCATTACTCCTCATCCTGTCATTACAGGACCTTGTCAATAGTCCCTCCCTAGTCCTCCTGTAGACCCCATTCAGATACTGGAAGGCTACCATACAGAGGTGGACCACACAGGGTGGCAGGAGGCATGGTGTTCTGGCAAACCACTCTTCCCCTTCACTATCTTACAACCTTTCCCTCCTTTGGAAGCTCCAGCACTGGACCTCATGCCATGCTGAAATACAGCATAAAACTACCTCAGACTTCTGCTCACCCTTATTGTAATCCAGATATTTCAACAGAGAAGTACTGCAAACAAATCAAACCCTAAATCCACATAAAAATCTACTGTACTTCTTCTTTAGTCACGTTTATGTGTGTGTGTGTGTGTGACAAATCCAGAAAGCGACTGTTTTAACACTAACAATTTGCCCAACTTTGCCCATACCTGCTTTCGTTTTCTGTTGTCGCTTTGCTTTGGCCTCAGTGTTTCTCACTGAGGACAGGAGAGGCCATCTGAGCTCCACACGAATGATATCTGTGCAAGCTCCAGTCTAAATGGGTCATTTTGAGGTTCCTTACTTATTTTTAACGACTGCACATTTCCAGCATTCTGTCACCAACATTATCTTGTTCGGCAGGATTTTACTAACACACATTTGTTGCGCGCCAGGAGGTTTTTCAGGAGATAGACCTCTCATCAGGAATCCAGCACAGCACTTCATAGAATCATAGAATCATAGAATCAAGCAGGTTGGAAGAGACCTCCAAGCTCATCCAGCCCAACCTAGCACCCAGCCCTAGCCAATCAACCAGACCATGGCACTAAGTGCCCCATCCAGGCTTTTCAACCCCTCCAGGGATGGTGACTCCACCCCCTCCCTGGGCAGCTAATTGTGTTACAAGCAAACTCGTTGCTGATGTAGTTTTTAAGACTTTTGCCTGTTTGAAGTTCAGCTGAAATGTTTTCAGATGCAGCTAGAGAATCCAGCCAGGATACGCTGTGGAAGCAGCTACAGCAAGGGCTGTGGGAGGAGTGCCCACACCTGTCCCTTGTCCCTGTAAGGGTAACAGTCCCACTTGTTTTCTCTTAGCTTCCCTCCCCCTTTCATTGAGACAGGACTCCCCANGGTGTTGAAGCAAAGCCTGGATGGGGCACTTAGTGCCATGGTCTGGTTGATTGGCCAGGGCTGGGTGATAGGTTGGACTGGATGAGCTTGGAGGTATCTTCCAACCTGGTTGAGTCTATGATTCTATGGTCTTGGGTCACACTGCTTGTGGCCATAATGCTGTTTTGCCAGTCCAAATCTGTTTATTGGCTATGGGGTTGCACAGGACACTGCACCACTGAGCCTTTAGTCTTGGTTGGTCTTTAGACCTCTCAACAAATACCAGAATTGAAAACAATAAACTATCAATTAGCTCCCCTGCCTAACTTCCTTCTATTCATTTCATTTGAATGTCCTGCCCCTCTTTCTGATCACTGGAAATCACAAGCACACAATATCTCACATCATTATTCAATACAGCTCTTATGATGGAGACTCTGACAGGACATTCCCATGTGATATTGTAAGCCCTACATGATAGATATACAGAAAAAAAATTGGAGTCAGTAGAGCATGGTGAAGAGAAACCCCCAAAAAGCACCAATAAAAATTAGTACATGTGTGTGGTGTAGGAAATACCCTGTGCAGATATGAGCTGTGATGTCAAAGCAGAAGAGCCACAGTAGGGCAGTGACAATGCCTTGAGCTTCTAAGCAGAGTTTGTTTGACCAGCCACAGCAACAGGCCTCTTTAGCCTCATAGCTTCTGTTACTCAAGTTAGAAATTTAAGCACTAATTCAAAAGATAGTCCCAAAATATCTTTCCCACTGCCATCAGTGATGTTAAGAATTTGAGGAGGCTAAGAAAATAAGCCCAGACAGTTAATGTGTTTAATTCCACTACTGAAGTGGAAATGAGAAGCATCAACTCACTGAGGAGAGATTCCCTTTGCTAGCTTGCTTTTCTCTCTGCACCATCGAATCAGGATCATCACTGCAAGTGACTCAATGAGTTCTATAGCTCTCGTGATGAGAGATCTCACCATTCACTGCTGAGTACCATCAGCACAACGGAAAGTGCAAATGAAGCAGTGCCTGCTGAGTATCCACTCCAGATTTTCCTTATGCCTCTTCCTTCAGCTAAATCTCTTTTCCCCTTAATTTCACTTAAGAAGGAAGATTTCACTCTGTTCAGTGAGCTGACAATAAAATAATGAATTCTGAATCTAAAGCTATCTGCACTCAATTTTCAGATTCAGTTTCCCCTAGACAAGTTGCTGAGCATCTGAGCTTTCTGTTCCCACATGTAAGATTATCCTCACATGAACTTCATTTCAGCTGTGTACCAGGGCTCTTTGCTAGGTTAGGAAGAAGTCAATTAATCTGATGAGAAGTTACAACATTTTATCTTTTTATGCTTCTTCTGAAGTATTTTTTCTCAGAAACGTTATTTTTTTTTTTCCAGACTCAGAAAGCAGCAGCCTGCCTAGGTGATTTAAGGGCCAAAGAGTCTTTTCTGCATGGCACTGACAAGAGGAGATAGAATCATAGAATGGTAAGGTTGGAAGGGACCTCGAACATCATCCAGTTCCAACCCCCTGCCATAGGCAGGGACATCTCCCACTAGAACAGGTCACTCAAGTCCTCNGCTTCCAGAACTGCACACAGGACTCCAGATGGGGTACTCCAGATGGGGTCATATATGATATCATGTTATCCTGTGGCTTTGAGGTATGCAGGCATCTCAGAACCTAATGCTATGCAGAAATATCCAATCTATCTTTAAATAGGTAGCTGGTGATAAATCTGTGTTGGTGTGTGACATTCCCTCAAGTCAAATGTATCCCAATTTTCCAGGCTTAGAAGCTGTATCACTTTCAGTGCTATGGGTATCTCCACCAGAGCTATGCTCAGTGCCTCTGCATGACACTGCAGAAAGCCACATGTGCACAGCCCAGTTGGTGTCTGTTGTGGTTGTTGAATCATAAAATCGTCCAGGTTGGCAGGGACCTCTGGAGACTTTATAAGCAAAGCTCTCACTGAGAGCAGGGCTTTAGACTGGGTTAGCTAAGGTCCCATTGAGCCAAGCCCTCAATGTTTCTAGCAAGGGAGATTCTGCTGCTTTGAATTTTTCAGTATCTGTCTCAGACCAGGAAGAACAAACCTGGACACAATATCCCAAGTGTGGCCTAATGGGTGCTAAGTGGAGTGGAATAACCACACTCTTGACTTGCTGGCTGTAGTCCTTGACCTGCTGCCTGTATTCCTACTGATGCAGCCATTGCTGGCCCAGTCTTCCAGCCTCTTGCAGTCTCTCTAGTGGCTCTTCCTTCTAGCATCTCTCTCCTCCCTGTTTGTGTCATCTGCAAACTTGCTGAGGGTGTGTTCAGTCCTGTCCTCCCAGTTGCTCATAAAGCTGTCAAACAGTATCAGGCCCAGTATTGACCCCCCAAGAAACTCCACCTGTGGAGCTGCTGGTTCCACTTTGAGCTATTAGCCAGCACCCTTTCAGCTCAGAATTTTAGCCAGTGGCACATCTGTCCAGAAAACAACATCAATCAAAGGGAAACCCCCATCACTCAGGATTGCTTTACTGCCTTCTTGATGACTTCTTGTATACCTTAAGCAACAGGAGAAGAGGCATGTGAAATTCAGTATCACCTAACCCCATGGCTAAGCCACATATCCAAAGCCTCTCAAGAAATGAGTACTAAATGACACACCAACTAGTTTTGGTGAGATGGGCAAGTGTCTGAGAGCATCAGAGAAGGTATCTGTGCTGGTTTAAGGCTAATTGGAATATTTTAATAGAGAAAATTATA
>WBNM01026005.1:16182-61388 GCA_013399055.1 Ramphastos sulfuratus | reverse complement strand
TCTGCTTGTATATTGTGCTGAGCTGTAAATAGAGCTTCATCTAAACTTCCAGCCGGCTGAGTTTTAGCCTGGGTCATTTTACAAAGTATGGGGGGGCGGGTAACTCCCAAACCCACATCAGTATCCAAAACCACTGAACTGAAAGCAGAGTTGGCAACCTTCTGAACACCCTTGGGAACTGTGGTCCTCAGCATCTGAGGTGATTTTGAAAAATTTCCTCTTCATGTAAGAGTATCAAAGCCTAAGAGAAAGCTAATGGAAGCCCTGGAAATTTCCTCATTGCCTTTGCTTTAAAGACTGACTGTCAAAACCACTACTCATGTCCTTCTGGTTTAGATTGTCTTTTAATCAATCACTTTTCAGAAAGGATTATGGAAGTGTGGATGCTATTGTAGAAGGAGCTCAGGTGTCCTTCCTGCAGTGCTGACTCCCAAAATACCCATTTGATAGAATCACAGAATCATAGAATGGTTTGGGTTGGAGGGGACCTGAAAGATCATCTAGTTTCAACCCCCTGCCATGGGCAGGGAGCACCTACCATTAGACCAGGATGCTCAAGGTCTTGTCCAGCCTGACCTTGAACACTTCCAGGGAGGGGGCATCCATAACCTCCCCAGTCAACCTGTTTCCGTGTCTCACCACCCTTACTGTAAAGAATTTCTTTCTTTACCCAATCTAAATCTACCTTCTTCAAGCTTCAATCCATTCGCCTTTGTCCTATCACTACAAACCCTTGTAAAAAGTCCCTCCCCAGCTTTCTTGTAGGCCCCCTTCAGGTACTGGAAGGCTGCTGGATCTTTCTCTTCTCCAACTACTTTCTATTACCTTCTACTTCCACAGGTTTCACAAAAAGTGACATTCCCAACTGCTGCAGTGGACTAAAAGCCTGCAGCACTTCTAACCTCCATCCTATAACACTTCCTCCCAGCTTTGCTTGAAGCTTACCTCCCACTAGGAAGCGTTCAGCTCCATCCAGATCTGCAGCCATCTCATTTAAGTTCAATATTTCCCCTCTCCTCTCCAAGGTGAAGAGTAAAATGCTGCCTTCTGCACGTCTGACTGCTGAGTACCTTTGCAGCACTTACCTACAGGCTCTCTGGCAGCACAGCAGGGGACTCACCACGTTCTGTACAGCTCCTGGACCTTGCAGAGAAGTGCTGATGAGCAGCTGCAAGTGCAACCCAGCTCTGCCTGCTTCCTGAAATTTCACACACTTACCCACAAACCACAGACATCTGACAAACGAGACTGGACCAATCCATTTCATGTACCAACTGATGTTGATGTGGATTTTATTTATTTCTTTTATTCTTGTTTTGTTCCATACGTAGGAAGCATTTCCAGTTGTGGAGAAATGTATCTGCTTGGGAGCAGTTAGAAGTGCAAGCAAAAAGGAGGACTAATTGGACTGAAAGTGAAAGAGCACACATGGGAGCAGTCTTGCGTGTGGACATAGAGACAGAGACATTTCTCACCTCTGGTATAAAGGCCACTCAGCCTCTCAGCAGCGTTTGTTCAGTTGCTCCGACTCCCAAGAGTGAATATATTAATTTAAGACCCTCTCAGGAGTTTTCCTCATGAGGCAGTGGTGAAATGCATGTAGTAATCCTGAAGCAGGGCAGCCTGCATGGCTGAATGCTCTCTGGTGCTCTTGAAATGCTTCTGTCTTGTTATCACACAGCAGTCTTCCAAAGAGGTGTGAGTTGCTGCTCTCCATGTGCTTTTTGTACACTGTGCTCTTCTTATAAATGAAAAGTAGTGACTTAGCCTTTTTATAAATGAAAAGGATAAAGCATATGAAAATAAAAAGTTTCTAGCAGGGATTTGCTATGATCCTCTGCATCATACACTGCTGGCTATATTCTTACTTATATATCCACTACCAGAAACCTGGCAGAGCAGCAGGAAGCTGCCACTATTCCTTCACCCCCCTTAATGTTATAGAATCACAAAATGGTCTGTGTTAGAAGGGTCCTCCAAAGCTCGTCCAGTCCAACCTCCTCTGCAGTCACCAGGGACATCCTCCACTAGATCAGGTTGCCCAGAGCCCTGTCCAGCCTCACTTTGAGTATCTCCAGGGATGGGGCCTCAACCACTTCCCTGGGCAACCCTTTCAGTGTTCCACCACCCTCATGGTAAATAACATCCTAACATCCAATATAAATCTGCCCTGCTGTAGTTGGAAACCATTGCCTCTTGTCCTGTCACTACAGACCTTTGCAAACAGTCCCTCTGCACCCTTCTTGTAGGCCCCCTTCAGATATACTGGGAGGCTGCTATTAGGTCTCTCCAGAGTCTTCTCCAGGCTGAACAACCCCAGCTCCCTCAGCCTGTGGTGCTGAGGTGTTCCAACCCCCTGATCGTTTTTATAGCCCTCCTCTGGACCCATTCCATCAGGTCCCTGTTCTTCCTGTACTGAGGGCTCCAAACCTGGATGCAATAGTCCAGGTCACATCAGAGCAGAGTAAGGTGGCAGAATCCCCTCTCTCAACCTGCTGGCCACTGGCCTCTGGGCTGCAAGCACACACTGTCTGCTCACATCCAGCTTCTTGTCCATCAGCACCCCCAAGTCCTTTTCTGCAGGGCTGTTCTGTGTCAGTGGTGCAGCAGGATAAGCTGCAAAAGCTGGCTGTGTGAGAAGTAACAGGACAAACTAATTTATCTTTAAAAACTTGAAGCTACATTCCCAGGAGTTTTAGTGTGAATAATAAAAGTGTTCAGAATAAGGACGTTCTCTTTCTTCCAAATTAAGGGGCTATGCTTAGGGACTTTTAAATCCAAGAGCTCATTAAATGTTCTGTTCTATTCCTGTGTTAAGATTCTACAAGATAAAAAGCCATAGCTGCAGAAAACATAACACTATCTCTAGCAATGTCTAACTGCTCTTTCTAGGGTTTAATAAGGAAAATATTGCTCCAGTTACTGGCCCAGCTTAAAAAATATTCTTGTAAGAATCTAGTGATCTGCAGTGTAAACCATACAACAAGGTCAATGTGTAAAAGACAGAGTAATACCTTGCACTAAATAAAAATACTGTAATAATTTCCACTACACCCATGACAAACTTTAAAAGTAGTGTTGAATTTGTCTCAACTCTCTAATAGGCTCCTAGCCCTGTAGTAGATGTTGTGAAGGTAAGTCACTGAATGAGAGCCAGGCTACTTTTCTCCTACTGTTGTGTTTCAGGCTTTTAACCTGCAGGCTGTATTTTTCTTTCCAGTAGCAGTAAGGATGGCTTCCAGAACTAAACTTTTCACATGACCCTATCAAATCCAGCAACCTCACTATTGCCTCAAGCCAAAAGCAGCTGTAAGTTTTTAAGGAGCTTCTCATCCCTCAGCACTTATATGGAGCATTAAATATCCTTCCAACTTTACTTCTTAGAGGAGTAAAGCCTGAAATTTCCCTGGGAACAGAGCTTTATCCATGGGTCTTAAAGACCAAGCTACTGGCAGAGTCTTAGAGTAACATAGGACATGGATTTCTGGAGTGATGACCCAGCTCATCACTCAAAGCAGGGTCAGCTTGCATCAGGTTGCTCAGTGTCTGGTTCAGTGGAGTTTGGATATCTCCAAGAATGTAGATCCCATCACCTGTAGGGCCCTAGTTCCAATGTTTGATCACACTTGTAGTGAAAATATTTTTTTCTCACCCTCTAACTGGAATTTCCCATGCAGCAGTTGGTTGTCTCCTGTCCCATAGCTATGTACCTCTGAGAAGCATCTATCTCCATCTTTTTCCTAACCACCTCTCCTGAAGTGGTTGGAGAGAGCAATAAGATCTGCCTCTGCTTTTGGTAATGCAGCCAAGCATGTGGTTAGCCTTACTGGCTGCCAAGCCTCGTGTTCAGCCTCTCTACCAGGTACTCCCACATCCTCCTCTGCAAACCTTTTTTCTAGAGAGGCAGTGCCCAGTCCACATTCTTTCAAGGGCTTGTTCTCTCCCAGGTGCAGGACTTTGCATCTGCCTTTTCTGACTCTTGTGATGTTCCTGTCAGCCTGTCTTTCCAGCTGGTTCATGTCTCCTGAACACCCTTGAGTGTACCAGCCATCAACCCTAGTTTGGCATCATCCTCAACCTGGCTGAGGATGCAGTCTGACCCATCAGCCAGGTCGTTAGTGCAGACAACAAACAGCACTGACCTCACTATCAGGTGAGAACCTGCTGATCACTGTTTACATTTCACACCCTAGATCCCAATCCTTGAGCCCAGTTAGCCAGCCAGTTTTGCACCTGACTTAGAGTCATCCAGCCAAACCAGAGCTCTTCGACTTTGATACAAAGATGCTATGGAAAATTGTGTCAGAGGACTTGCTAAAGTCAAAGGTACAGCATCAGCTGCTCCCCCATCCTTCACAGAGCCAGGCATAACAGCCTAGAGGACCATTAAGCTGGTCAGGAAGAGTTTGCCCTCAGCCAATCCCTCCTGCCTGTTCCAAACCTCCTCACCTTTTATAAGCCAGGATGCTATTTCTAGAAAGATTTGCCCCAGAACCAACTGGCACAGTCTTCCAAAGGCAATAGAGAGTATCCTTGTGACAGGCACCACAAGTCTCAGCATGCTTGGGTGAACACCAGGTCCTGTAGCCTGGGCTGTATGCAATGTAGGCTGTAGGTGCTGGTGGCCACGGCTGAAGGTACAGACAAGGCTGGCATCAGCAGATTTCTGACTGCTTGCATCACAAGTGCTGGCAGCTCCCAGTGCAACATCTCCCAAGGCTGGATCCCTGCAGACTCAACACCCTCATGCTTCTGCCAGAGGAACGTCCCTCAGGTAGGCAGTGAAAAACGTAGCAGTAAGCCAACAGCTGTTGCTCATCTGCTTGATTTGGTGAGCAATTTGTCCAGCTGGCTTGCCCATGCCCATCAACCAATCCCACCAGAAACCCTGAAACCTTCAACTGCCTCCTTAACTTTAGCTGCCCTGTACTAGCCAGGAAAGGCATGAGTCTGTTTTATAAATGCTTCTTGCATCTTCCACAGGACAGAAGAGCAGGAGGCTGCAATCAAGAGCAGCAGCTTCAGCTTTGAATTATCCACCTTGGCAGTGATTTCTCTGGAGGGTTTATCTTTCCTGCAGTGCAAGATAATATTGGGAGGAATTTCTGCAACAGCACCTGGAGGACAATGTTGGTTGGTTGTGCTGTGCAGTGCTGCACAGAGAATGAAACAGAAAACATCTTTTGCTGCTTCTATTGTGGTGGCCATGTTGAAGCATGGGCAGACAGAAGCGGTTTTGAGGCAAGGACAATATATTCTGACATCTGTGTTTTCCAGTACAGTGTATCAGTTAAATGTGGTCAAAGCCTTTGGTCAGTGAGGTGAAGGAAGCAGCTTAGACAGAAGACAGGTAGATTAGATAACAGAAGCAATTAAACCACTCAGAGCAATGCAGGTATTCTGAACTTTTGCAGCATGTCAGCTCCTTTGCTACAAAAGCAAACTGGAAAAGCAAAGAACTCCAAAGCTTTCTGTGCTAGATTTACCTTTTCTCTGTTTTCTTGCCTGGAACATGCACAGAAGTCTTGGTCTGCTGGGATGGTTCCCAGCCTTAAGCAATGAGCCATGCCTCTGGGAACTGGCTGAGGTGAAAAGCTAATCTGAGTAAGGCACAAAAGGATTCATATTTTTATCCTAGTTCAGATGCCGGTTGTCATGGTTGCCAAATCTATCTTACAAGTGAAAATATAGGAAAATCAAGTCTTTCCAACTTCATGCAAGGGAAGATGAAGCCCTGTGTCTACTAAAAATGAGATGCAGGCATCCACCATCTCAGCATTCATAGCAGATATTCTTCTCTGAGCAGACAGACTTGGAATTAACAGAGGATTAAAGAAACCAAAAACCCAACATCACTCAATAAACAATGAAATTGCACTTTGAAAACTCATGATGGATGCAGAGTAGATGTGGAAACAGATGTAGGTTTTCTACCCATACACAAGCAAGAAATCCCTGGGAAAAGAAGATATAAAAGACCATTCAGCTGCCCAAACAGGACAGACAGCTGTAGCACAGAACAGTCAAAACCCTTGCCTCATTCAAGTCAGGCCCTCTATATCCGGCAGCCACATGATTCCACCTTCCTCTGGAGGATGGGAGAGCTGCCTTGAGAGCAGCTGTGAGCAGCAGTACTTTCACAGTGGCAAGTACATGGTCTGTAAAAAGGCAGTGATGTCTCAAAGACAGAAGGCAGCCATAACATGCAATGGAGCACAAGCAGAATGAAGATATTAGAAGCAGAGGCATAAAGTCAGGAATATGACACCGAGACTTGGAAGTCAGGGAGTGAGAAAATTTGAGTGGAACAAAGCCAAGTCTCTGTGGCAAGGTTGTTCTGGGTTTTTTTGAGACAGCTCCTCCATTTGGGAGACAGCATTTCCAACATGCTGAGAGGATGGAGATGGGCAGAGGGCTACAAGCTGCTAGGGATACCTTATGGTGGCCTTCCAGTATCTGAAGGGTGCTTAGAGGAAGGCTGGGGAGGGACTATTGACAAGGTCTTGTCATGACAGGAGAAGGGACAATGGGGTTGAACTGGCAGAGGGAAGATTTAGACTGGATGTTAGGAGGAAGTTCTTTACAGTGAGGGTGGTGAGACACTGGCACAGGTTGCCCAGGGAGGTTGTGGCTGCTCCCTCTCTGGAGGTGTTCAAGGCCAGGGTGGATGAGTCCTTGAGTGACCTGTGCTAGTGGGAGGTGTCCCTGACTATGGCAGGGGGTTGGAACTAGATGATCCTTGAGGTCCCTTCCAACCTTACTATTCTATGATTCTATGATAACCAGGTCTATCTGGGATGCTCAGCCTGAAGACTGTGCCTGATTGTTTGCCTAAGTCATACCATTTTGGTAACACTTCCAGGAGATCTGAGGAATGAGAAGAGCAGGATGATACCTTCTGTTGGGTCAGCTGAACATTGAGCCTAAACACATCTCATATGAGCTGAAACTGCTAAAATTTAAATGCTTAGGAATGTGCTTGGGGACTGGGGTTCAGTATAGGAGCCCCAAAGTGCTGCCTGCCTTTCATAAATTGCTGAGAGACAATTGGTGCCTGGCAGAGTTCAGTCTGAGGTGGCAGTTAAGGTAAAGCATCTTGAAAGAAATAGGTCTCACTTTTAAACTGGGTGAAGCCAGTATCCTCCTAATCACCTAAGCCTCCTACATAATTACTGCTTCACTCAATGACCTTCTGTACTGCCCTGCCTATGGGAAATGAGCCTTTAAGTCTTCATTCCCATTCCCTCTATGGTCAAGTCTTTTTCCTGGAAGACTGGATGCTGTTTCCATACCTAGGTCTTCTCAGGAATGGATGCAAAGCCAAAAAGTATCCTATCTTAGGCAGCTATTGTGTTTTTTTTTTATTCCTAACATTTTATATGCACTTATCCATGCATACATTCATATACAAACATAGAAATGTCTTGGTTTTAGAATCATAGAATCATAGAATTGTAAAGTTGGAAGGGACCTCGAAGATCATCTAGTTCCAACCCCCTGCCATAGGCAGGGACACCTCCCACTAGTACAGGTCACTCAAGGACTCATCCAACCTGGCCTTGAACACCTCCAGGGAGGGACCATCCACAACCTCCTTGGGCAACCTGTGCCAGTGCCTCACCACCCTCACTGTAAATAACTTTCTCCTAACATCCAGTCTAAATCTCCCCTCTGCCAGTTTAAACCCATTGCCCCTTGTCCTCTCATTGCAAGACCTTGTCAATAGTCCCTCCCCAGCCTTCCTGTAGCCCCCTTCAGATACTGGAAGGCTACTCTAAGGTCTCCTGGAAACCTTCTGTTCTCCAGGATGCAGAGGCTTGTTTTATAGGCCTTGGCTGAACATAGTTGAATACAGGTTGTAGATGTCTGAACTAAAAATAAACACTCTCTGCTAACACATCACTCATCTGCAGCCTAATTATCTTAACAATCAGCTGCCTAGTTCCTGTTTTTCAGTCACGGCAGTGGACTTTCAAAGAAGACTTCACTGCATTACACTAACCCATCCCTACAGCTGACATGGGAAAGAACATCTCTAAAATACAGAGGCACACAAACTCTGTGATGGATCTAAAATAAGAGCAAGGACAGCAAAATCATTCTTCTGTTTGAAATCAAGCTGAATAGTTTGTTGGGGGATTAGTGGAAATAACACCAGCTCCAGCTGATCAGACAATAACTTGGTCCAGGTTATTAAACTCTGTACATTAGCATATAGCACCAAATCAGCCTTTAACATCTGTAGCTCCTCAGAGAATGTCTCTGAAAAATTGGAACCTAGCTGCTCTGCAGACCTCAGTAACAGTATGGCAAAGGAAGACATGAGCTGGTGGCTTGCTGTATGAAATGCTATACCTGCTACTACACCACACTTTGTGTCCATCACACAATTGATGTGAAAAGCTTTGTCACAGAACCACCCAATTACAGAATATATCTGCTTGGAAAAGACCTTGAAGATCATCCAGTCCAACCTTCAACCCAGCACTGAAGGGTCAACACTAAATCATGCCCCTAAGTGCCAGGTCCTACGTCGTAGACTTCTCCTACAGCAGCAGTTAAACTCCTAAGTTTATTTCCCTTAGGGCGTCTCTGTGGCTAGTTTAAGTACAGTGGTACAGCAGAAGATGTCATTTGCTGATTAGCGAGTGCTGAGTTGGTCTTTTTCATGAGCTTGCATATAACCTATGCCCATCTGAGAACACAGAATCATAGAATCATAGAATGGTAAGGTTGGAAGGGACCTCAAAGATCATCTAGTTCCAACCCCCTGCCATAGGCAGGGACACCTCCCACTAATACGTATTAGGCTTCACTATGTATCTACTCTGCCTTTCTCACCAAGAACTTGCAGATAGCATCCAGACTTTCCTGCTGTGCCCTGTGCAATTAATCATTCTATCATAGAACCATACAATCAGTCAGGGTTGGAAGGGACCACAAGCATCATCCAGTTCCAACCCCCCTGCTATGGGCCTCACACTAGATCAGGCTGGCCACAGCCTCATCCAGCCTGGCCTTAAACGCCTTCAGGGATGAGGCTTCCACCATCTCGCTGGGCAACCCCTTCCAGGCTCTCACCACTCTCATGGTAAAGAACTCCTCAGATATACTTTCTGCTGGGCCTATTGGGCATACTAGGAATCTGCTGTCAAAAACACTTAGTTTTCAGATTCCACAAGGGAATCTGTCTCAAGGGAGCAGAAAAAAAAAAAAAAAAAATCCCTGTTTCACTTGTAATATATAGTCCATTAGTTCATTAATATGTAGTCCATTTGTTCATCAATACATAGTCCATTTATTCATTAAAGCATTTGGCTGTCACCGAGTGCTGGCACATTTTATTTTCTGGTTGGTAAGCAGGGAGCAAGCCAAGACATTTTTTAGTCTTTTCTGTCTTACTACTAAGCACTGAGAGCTTTTTCAAGACCCTATCTGCATCTGTTACCCCTTTTGAGAAAAGAGAATCCAGCACATGTATTTGTTAGCTGGAGCCTCTAATTGAGCAGATTAATGATTTGATTGGCATGATGTAAGGCCCAATTTTAAAAGCACACAATTAACTTTAAGCACTAATATTGCAATTCAAGTCAGTAATTATTCCTTCCCTTAACTGCTTTGTTGAACTGAATCCTGAATATGAAGCAGCCCTGTGTTATAAAATAAATTGCCTCTCTGCCCCTGGAGCTTCTCTGCTTTGCTGACAGAACCAGCACAGGGAAATTGTCTACACTGCTCTGATAGAAAATTATTAGCTCCCCTGGTGGGACTGGTAACTGAGAAGTGCCATCACCTGAGACTGGTGTTGATGGCCATTGATGAAGGTGTAGACAAGTCCGGCATCAGCCAGAAAACCTCCCCACTATAGTTTACCTATTGCTGGCATCAGCCTCACTATAGCAAAGCTGGATCCCTGCAGACTCAACACCCTCATGCTTCTGCCAGAGGAACGTCCCTCAGGTAGGCAGTGAAAAACGTAGCAGTAAGCCAACAGCTGTTGCTCATCTGCTTGATTTGGTGAGCAATTTGTCCAGCTGGCTTGCCCATGCCCATCAACCAATCCCACCAGAAACCCTGAAGCCTTTAACTATCTCCTTAACTTTAGCTGACCTGTACCAGTCAGGAGAGGCATGAGTCTGTTTTATAAATGCTTCTTGCATCTTCCACAGGACAGAAGAGCAGGAGGCTGTAGTCAAGAGAAGCTGCTGAAGCCCTATGTTGGGAGAAAAACTTGAGACTTCTTGGAGAAATGCAAAGGTAAGATGCTGAGTAGTGTCTGTTGGCTAAGGAATTATTATTTTATGCCACTATGCAATGTTTCTTAGGGCTCTGGTGGTTGGATGTGGTAGATATATCTGTCACCATTTTGGAAAAGAGTTCATCTCCTGTAGTTAGGGAGTGTGGCCCTCAGACCTTCAGTTTCACTTTTTGGCCTGGATTTTCTTAATTTTCTTCCTCTTTTGTTGTATTTTGTTTCTGACTGAGGTGCTGGGCCCATTCTTTGGGGGAATTTATAAATGAGTCTGGCAGGGAAGATGGCATGAAGAGACTTCTGGGAGTTTTGTTATGAGTTTTTGCCAGGTTTATCTCTCTGCTTGCATGCTGCACAGTGATGAATGTTTGTGAACAAGGCCAGCATGCCTCAGGCACCCTGGAAGCCCTTGAGGCGTGGGTACATAGTCCTGTGCTGGTGAGAGCCCCTAGCCAAAGCCTGGATGGGGACTGTTCTTTCTGGCCAGTGCCTTATGCCCTGGCTTTGACCTTATTTCATAGAATCATAGAATGGTAAGGTTGGAAGGGACCTCAAGGATCATCCAGTTCCAACCCCCTGCCATAGGCAGGGACACCTCCCACTAGTACAGGTCACCCAAGGCCTCATCCAACCTGGCCTTGAACAGCTCCAGGGAGGGAGCAGCCACAACCTCCCTGGGCAACCTTGTGCCCAAACGCTCTGCTTAAAAGGGAAATTGAGATAAATTAGTCAGTTACAGTGCTAACATTTAATTAGACTTACCTTGGCTTAAAAAGAAACAGAACAAAAGGAGCCAAGAGGTTTTGTGTTTGCCTTTTGCAGTTTTATGGCAGTTGCTGTTATGAAATAAATTCTGTTGCTCTGTTAGATTTTGGAATGTGGATTGGCTTTCTAACAACCCATCTCAAAATCTGAAAAGAAAACCCTAGTGTTACAAACATGTAAGAGACAACCCACTGTGAGGTCTGCCAGAGATGAAGAATTTGGGAGAGCAAATTATATAGTTCACCTGAGCATCTCATTCCAGCTCTGCAGGAAGTGGGATGTGACACAGTGCTGAGTAGAAAACAACAGCTCCTTCTGTGCAATGTTTTTGTGGCAAGATAACCTTTTAAGTTGTGACCTTTGGTGCAGACCTATCTAAGCAACATGGATTCCAAAGCTAGGATGAAAACAAGTGGCCCCCTCCTTGAAAACAGATCACAGAATCAGTCAGGTTGGAAAAGATCTTTGAGATCATCAAGTCCAACCTATCACCCAACACTATCTCATCAACTAAACCATGGCACCAAGTGCCACATCCAGTCCCTTTTTAAACACTTCCAGAGATGGTGACTCCACCACCTCCCTGGGCAGCCCATTCCAATGGGCAATCACTCTTTCTGTGAAGAACTTCTTCCTAATATCCAGCCTAAACCTTCCCCAGCACAACTTGAGACTAGCTTATTGCTAGTCTCTTCACATGGCAAGTTTAACTGACTGGATGAGGGACTTAGTGCCATGGTTTAGTTCATTAGAAGGTCTTAGGTGACAGGTTGGACTCAATGATCTCAGAGGTCTTTTCCAACCTGGTTAACTCTGTGATTCTATGATTCAGTACTACTGTTCTAATATTCATACTTCCCCCCTAAGAAGTTATATTTGATTCTGTTGATTTTTAGATGGAAGTAAGGCTTTCAATCCTACAAAAGGGGGAAAACCTAGAGAGATGTGACATCCTGTTGCATGATCTTTCTGTGCTCAGAGCAGCACCATTCCAGAATAAGTTTTACAAAGCTAATTACAAGAGTGTCAAATAATGAAGCAACAGAGTAAAATACAGCACAGGTATGGGTGAGTGCAGTAGGTCTTACAGTGGGGTCAGGAATACAAAAATAAGAAGCTTTGAGTTAGAAGTTTTATAGGCTTCAGTCTGCAAGTACACCTTTAAAAGAATAATATTAGGTCACTTTAAAAGAAGTGACCTGATATTATTTGGAACATAAGTCACCCAGAAAGTTGCTGCAGTATAAAACTAGTAGCAGGAGGGCAGGTTCCTGTAAATTTGTATCGGATCCAGTTTGAGAGAGGAGAATGTAATATCTGCAAGGGCAGCGCTGGTGCCGATTGCACGCTAATAAGCTCTGACCTGGCTTTTATTGCACACCAGACTGATGGACTAATCTTAAAATTGTTTGCTTTTGGACTTTTGAGGACATGCAGGCAAAAGGAAGCCACTTAGAAATGCTTCTCAACCACTGTGAACTAACTGGGCTGTAAGTATCAGCAATGCTCTCTGTATTCTGGATTTCTTATTTTAAGGGATCCAGAATCATAGACTCAGCCAGGTTGGAAGAGAGCTCCAAGCTCATCCAGCCCAACCTAGCACCTAGCCCTGGCCAATCAACCAGACCATGGCACTAAGTGCCCCATCCAGGCTTTGCTTCAACACCTCCAGGCATGGCGACTCCACCACCTCCCTGGGCAGCCCATTCCAATGCCAATCACTCTGTCAAGAACTTCCTCCTAACATCCAACCTACACCCCCCCTGGCACAACTTGAGACTGTGTCCCCTCGTTCTGTCCCTGGGGGCCTGGCAGAAGAGCCCAACCCCACCTGGCTACAACCTCCTTTCAGGTAGCTGTAGACAGCAATGAGGTCATCCCTGAGCCTCCTCTCTTCTAGGCTGCACGCCCCCAGCTCCCTCAGCCTCTCCTCACAGGGCTTGTTTCCGTATCCTTCCTTTTCTTCATTTTCTTAGTCTTGGCTGAAGATAGTTCGAAGAAAAGGAGATTTTTATGGATGAGTTTTCGGTTAGTCACTGTGTGGTCAAAGTACAACTGCTGTTGAAGCTATGTATAGATGATTTCACAAAGGCTATTGATGTTAGAACCACCAACCACTGCTCACTTGCTTCACCCCCTTCCACCACTGAAGCACCAGCAGAGGCATCTCTTGAGATACATTTGCCTTTCTGTGACAGTCCTCTAGTGCCTTCATGAAAGGAAAATAACCTTCAGTTTGTTTCTGTATGGTAGGAGGCTTTGGGATGTATCTTGCAGGGAGCCATCCAGAAAATGGGTCAGTTGTTGTTTCCCCTCCTGAGAACAGAGAAATGTTTTTTTACTTTTGCCCAGATAAACTCAATTAACAAGTGCCTGTGGTTTGTTATGTTTGTGGGGCTTCATTTCTATTTAAATCTCTGTGTTTGGAAGTCTGGATACTGTTCCTGCAAACAACAGGGCATTCACATGTGGGAATTACCTTCCAGAAGGAGCAGGCAGAAGCATTGCAGGCTTTTCCTGAACAAGATTATGGAGAGGCGGTATTGACCGAGAGCATGGTTGAGCACTCAGTCCATGTTGCACACTCCCTACGTGACCTCAGGCAAATGTCTCCCTTCCAGGCTTCAGCTGCTCACCTGTAAAATGACACTAGTGTTCATTTTCTCCACTCTGTATCCTTCTCATGTGTTCAGACCATGAAACCTTTGGTGGCAGAGCCCTCTTTAAGTATTAAACACTTGCCAGTGTTGACCTCTGTGGTAATATTGACAGTAACAGGAGAAAGGATCCTGCTTTGGTCAGAGCAATGAAATACAAGATTGGGAGCTCCAATAGTTAATGTTCATAGAGCTGAGATTTAGTTTCTCTATGCATTCATCTTTCTCTCTTGTTGCAGGAAAACTTCATGGATGCTTGGCAAGCTCATCCTCTGCTTCAGATTCTTGTATGTAGCACATGTATATGTCAGCTCCTTAGCAGATACTACAACCAGTGCTATGGATCTTGCTTATGGCCACATTAACTCTAGAAGATTTGAAAGACTACAGACTGGGTTTCTGTGGGACTACTCTAGCACTTCTGGGAAGACTCTGCACTTGAAAACAGAGCATTCATGAATGCTCAGGGCAGATGATAGCTTCTGTCTGTCTTGTGAGAACTGCAGTAGCTTCTCAGGGGGAGGAACAAGCTCACATATCTCAGCAAGAGGGAGTATGCATAAATGTACTCAGTTGTTTCTTCTTCTGAGGTCAAGATGCAAGGATTGCTTCAACATCCAGCTTCTGATCTACTACTTCAAATCCCTGAGTGTCCTGCCCCCACCAGCACTGGCATCAGTGTGGAAGATCTGTAATTAAATCGAAGCAGAATCTGCCGTTAATGCAAATTGAAGTGACCCCATTTACAACAGGGAATGGATAGGAAATGAAGCTTTGTCCTAAAGAATGCTTCTTGGCAGACTCGGGATCAGCCAGCTCTATAGATTAGCATGCTAGAGGAACACTTTGCTGACCTGTACCAGAGGTCATGCCTCAGATATGCAGCACAACATTACCACACATCCACAGAAAGCCTCTCATGAGGAATATAGGATGGCAGCCTTTGCTCCCAGTGTAGGGACTGTCTGCAGGATGTAGTATCTATCTTGCATGGACCACAGATGTGACAGGTCTGCAGGTTTCAAATGCCCTGCACATGCAGAAATCATCAGTCTGTCTGCTGTGTGCTTCACTGAACACTCAGGCCTTCCTTGTCCACTGCAGTGTGCAAGAGACCCTGGTGAAGCTCTCCCTGGTCACACAGGGCAGTTTTTAGTGGACAAGGCTTCAGTGCAACCTCCCTTCTGGGCTTGGGTGCCCCAAGAGCCCTCCATCTCCTAATTTTCTACCCTCCAGAAGGTCTTTGTGCATCTTCCAGCCTTGAATCAGTTTTGGGTGTAGACCGTGTTTGTTCAGGATGGAAAATGTACTACTAATGTACTACTTCACAATGTCATGCTCAAGTGTTAGAGGCAATGCAGATTGCTTGTCCAAGTTACAGATTTCCATGCCTAGACTCTGAAAGAAGTCCAGAATGATGTCCACACAGGCTGTGTTTGAGAAAGCTATTTCAGTGCTTCAACAATATCAGCTGGTATCTATGTTCCCAAGCCTTGCTGCCAGCCTGTTTCCCCCTGTAACTTCTGAGTTCAGCACCCAGGAACTGCATGAGAGCAGTGGGAGAGAGTCCTGCCTGCCTATTGTTGCTAAGGCAATCTTGCAGCAGTGACCAGAGCTGTTGAAGATCAAAATAACCCTGAAAATGGTTTTAACTTTCTCCTCATGTTATTTCCTGCTCCAGATTTATTTTCTTTTCTTCACAAATCATGAAAACTGCTTCCTGATGAGATAGTATCTTGCAGGGCTGTCTTGTCATATGCCCAGTTGCCTTTTGTGGCAAGGAGCTCAGGTGAAAAAGGAGCTGAAACCCTACAAGCTGGGCAAGCAAACACATGTAAAATGTTTATGATGGAGCAGATGTGTGCTGAAAGCAAAGCACACATAGTAAACTCCCCTCACTCTACATAGAAAATTGAGCTTTCAGATCTGAAAATGAAAAGTCACTGAAGCTATGAAAAGGGCATATCATTGTAGGAAGCCCATGAGACAATATTTGCAGGAACTCATAAGAACCTGTGAAACCCTGTGGAAGTATCATCTAGGTGATGCAAGATTCTGCATGGCAGATCTCTAGCTGCTGCCTGCTATCCTGCAGCCAACTCAGGGTAAGCTTTTAACGCTGATGCTCCATGACCCACTCCCCACACTGCATGTGAGACTTGGGCATAGGCAGCCTGGGGGAAGAATGGGAAATGTGCTCTGAGATTAGCAACTGTGCTTATTGCTCCATCTCCATTAGCACAAAGTTGTCCTAAGCCAGCTCTGTGTTTCCCTCTGACTGTCACTACCCACGGGTTGAGATCCTTGTGAGAGAAGCTTCACTAATGGGGCTGCACTTTGAGGGCTCCCCAAGTGTCTAGCATGATCTGAGTGGTGCTGGAGCAGTGGCATTTGTGTTCTCCTTTCTAAGGTTTTGTCCTTTCTCCATTTTTTTTCCTCTCTCATATGGAGAAATGATGGATTCTGAAAGCAGATCTCAGCATCCTGAGGGACTGTGTGGTCATTTGGATTCAGACTGAATTGCCTGACAAATTCTTCCAGAGCTCTGCAGCTGTTTCTCTCTGAACCAGAAAAAGATATTTAAGGGGTGGAGGGGGGAACTCTTAGAAACACAATGGTATTGAATACTTACAGTCCCTCCTGCAAGAGTCTGAAAGAGGTGAGGGAGAGCACAGATGTGTAACTGTGCACACTGCAAAGCAGGATGCTTTTCCTAGGTGCCAAAGAACCACTGACCGTTGACACTGTCTGGGGAATCCATTCTTTGCTGTCACCTGTCCTGGCTCTGAGGCAGCTTGGTGTTGCCCTAGATGGGTTAAAAAAGTTTCAGTGCATTGAAATCTTTCACCATAGACAAGCTTGTGTGAAACTTCTATGTCTGCATAACCCATCCCTCAGTACAGCACTGCCCTCACCCAATGGCCTTTCTAATCTTCACTGCACAAAGGACTGACTGATGTGGATACAAAAAACTTTAAGTGGATTCACATCTGAGAGCCTGAAGAATTAGGTGGAAGAGAAAATCTCTTGAAGGTGACTAAATATTCAAACTGCATTAAGCTCAAAAAATCCTCTGAGATGAAAATAGCTGGAGGTGAGGACAGTACCCAGAAGCACTGTATCTCTTATCTTGTTCCCTGGATGTCTGCTTATGGACACCATTCTCATACATTCTGCATATTAGACATATTTATGAGACTGGTGTTAACAAAACTAAGTACATTTCCCTATCAACTCACCAAAAAAAAGGGAAGGGGGCAGAATGAAGAGAGGTGAAAGGCCAGTAGTAGAAAGTAAAGTGGTTTGGATCAGCCAATCCCCACTGGCCTGAAAGGGGAGAATAGGATTTGACTATGGCTGTATGTAAGAAGCATGATCACAAGGTGCCCACCAACACCTTATAAGCCACCCACTGGAAGAGAAAATAAATCCTCTGAGCAAACAAAACCAGAGGAAAAAGCAAGGGCAGGGTCAGCAGCAGTTGTGTTGCTGCAGCAGTAGGGCTCAGCCCCAACCACTGTTTGGTGATGCTGAGAGTTGGCCCCTGCGGATGCTTTTTGAAGCCCTTTGATAGAATCACAGAGTTCTTTGGATCGGAAGGGGCTTCTAAAGGTCGTTTAGTACAACCCACCTGCAGTCAGCAGGGACATCCTCAACTAGACCAGGCTGCTTAGAGCCTCATCCAACCTGGAATGTTTACAGGGATGGAGCATCTGCCACCAATCTGGACAACTTGTGCCAGTGTTTCGCCACCCTCACTGTAGAAAATGTCATCTTTGTATCTAGTCTAAATCTCCCTTCTTTGAGTTAAAAGCCATCACCCCGTGACCTGTCACAACGGCTCCTGCTAAAAGGTCTATCCCCATCTTTCTTACAGGCCCCCTTTAAGGCTGTAATAAGACATCCCCAGAGCCTTCTCTTCTCTAGGCTAGGCAACTCTAAGTCTTTTAGGAGATGTATTCCAGCTCTCTGATCTTTTTTGTTGCTGTGATGGTTTGAGAGTTACCTGCCCCTCCACTCTATGAAAATCACCCAGACTAGACTCAGCCAGTTGGAAGTTAAGGACTGAAGCTATATTTACAGCTTAGCAAAATTTACAAGCATATATATATATATCCAATAGACATGAATATTTACAGAAATATACAAGTTAAAGGTAATACAGAAACACAACACCCCTCTCAGAAATCAGAGTCCCAAGAGGGGCTCCCAACCACCCTTCCACCTTCTTTCCACCCCTCTACCTTATCCCAGGGTCTGCCTTATGTTCAAGGTGAGTTTGGAGGATTAGCAAGGGGGTTAGCAGCAGAGTGATCAGTTGGGTTAGCAGCAGAAGCCCAGGGAGAATACACACCGACTTTGACAGAGAGATATATTCTCTCCCTTATCTATGTGTCTTTGTTTTTATACATCTCGTGAGTGAAGCAGACATCACCATTGTTTTCACAGCCTATTATATAATTTTTTTTTTCCATTAAAATATTCCAAGTAGCCTCAAACCAGCACAGTTGCCTTTCTGTGGACACACTCCAACAGGTCCCTGTCTTTCCCCACGTCTGGGGATGTTGTCTGCACGCTGCCAGGGGCAGATATGTAAGCAGAGATGGCATCACTGCAGCTTCTGTTGCTAGATCTTGGAACATCGGTGATGACAAACAAGTCAGGGTGGCCCTCAGGGCAGCACATTAGTCAGCAAATGAAGCTGCTGACAGGTTATCTAGCGGGTAATGCAGCATTTTCATTTATTCTGGTGTGTTTAAGCAGGTATGCTGATGGCTTCCTGTTGAGATATTCATGTACTGCCGTCTGTAACGGTACCTGCAGCAAAGTCTTCCCTGGAAGAACGAGCAGCAGTGATTTATTTGGTCTTGTACAAATGCAGGGCTTGTGCCGGCAGGCAGAGATACTCAGTTAGCACCAAAGAGAAGATAGAAAGGATGAGAGTCCAGAAAGTCCAAAGAGGAACAGAAATCATGCTGCTGTGTGATTTCAGTGAGCTACCAGTCCAGGCATTTGCCTGCATTATCTGAATTACCGGGAAGAGGCTTGAGGCTACAGGAGCTAACACCAAATGATTTCCATATCAAAGGGCTTTCTGAATAAGTATCAGAACAGACATTTCCCTCTCTGAATGTTTTGGGTGGTGGTGGGNCAGGATCTTGTGGATCTGCATGTCTGTCACTTGGCTAACCTTTTATTCCTTCTTTTTTTAATGAACAATCTTAACGAACTTATCACAGGATGAGGTAGTTCAGAACTCCCATCTATATATGGCCAGCTTCAAGTGTGCAAGAAATGTCTTGGTTCAGAAAAAGGAGAAGGTTAAATAGTTTCTGTGCTTTTCAGGGAAAATTTTCCTTAGGTCTTCTAAAATATATGACACGTTCAGTGTGCAATCATGAAATTGGTTCAGACTTAGAGAACTGTACTTTAAACTCTGATCCACACCATCTGGTTCCATTCCTCCTTGGTGTCCTAAGCATATGGCCAGAGAGAGCATGTTTCTTTTTCCCTTCTCTTCTGTCTCCTTTTTTATTGTCTAGCCTCATTACCTAAGATTTCCTTACCCTGAATTTATGTGCATAAACCATTTATTTGCCTTCTCTCTTAATCTAGCTCTGTGATTCTTAACATCCTTTAGACCAGACTGGCAACTCCACTTTTCACCTTGTCAGAAAAATTTACTCACCTTAATGCATATTCATTCTTCTAAACCATGATGTATTTGGAATGGAATTGGTCTTAAAGATGTTCTTTGTGTCCCTTTACTGCCTGTTCCCTGTCACCAAGGACCATTTTCATGTCAGTTCACTCTTCTGTTTCCGAATTCCTGTTGCTGTGATAAGGTAAAGCTGTTATCTGCTGATAAAAATGGCTTTGAGCAGCCCTTGTATGTGCTATGTTTTTTTAACTACATGGTTCTTCACTTGACTCAAACTCCTTGAATAAGACCTAAATAACTTGAAGAGCACTCAGGAGACAATTTTGTTTTGCTGAGACCCCCATTAGTGGTGTTGCTCTTCAGGTGTGGATCCCTAGTGGGTATATCTCTCTGTCTCAGCATATATATTAATCTGAGTAGGATACTTCTCTCGTTCTTGCCTCTGGACAGTCTAACTGCAGCACTCTTTTCTGACCATGGAAAAATTCTCAAGCTACAAGCAAACAAAACTTAATGAAAGTCCAGCAATCTGAATTTTTTTTTTTTTTGCAGTGGTTGTAGTGATAAAAACATTGCCAGCACCATGCAATGTGCATTTCCTTTTCATCTCTGTTTCTTTCTGCAAAGACCTCACTGTAGTGATGGGTTTGGTTAATAGTTAGAGCTGTGCAGAGCTTCCATCTAGGGTTTTGTCCAAAGCATGCTACAAAATATTTCTCCAGTGCAGGTCTGCTGGGCATTGCTCACAGCCATTCCTGCAGAACTGGTGCCCAGAGAGGCTTACCAGAACAGGACTACTCACAGATTACTGTGCTTCTATGGAAAGCAGTTCAATGGCAAGAAGACAGACAGCTCCTCCACAACTATCTCTCTAACAGACACTGAATGTCCTCAGTTCTCTTTCCATATATGATCCCTGCCTAAGGACAGGAAAAGACTTTGCATAAGCCCATTACAGCCTTTATTACAGAATGGCATTTGGATCCTTGGTTTTGCTTCAGGGTAGTTGCTGTGGAGGTATTTCAGTTTTACTGTTAACCAATATAGCACAGCAAAAATTAAAAGTGTGGTGAAACAGATGTGCTGCTCTCCTTAGCAGGACTTTCTTGATAAAGGGATCTTTAACCTTAATTGGCTTCTCCAGATGCATCACCCTTCCATAAAATCACAAATACATCAGCATATGGTACAGATTTGATGTCTTCATTTGAATATCATTGGTGACATAATCCTACAGTAAAGGTATGGAAGAGGATCCAAANGTTCTTCACTTGACTCAAACTCCTTGAATAAGACCTAAATAACTTGAAGAGCACTCAGGAGACAATTTTGTTTTGCTGAGACCCCCATTAGTGGTGTTGCTCTTCAGGTGTGGATCCCTAGTGGGTATATCTCTCTGTCTCAGCATATATATTAATCTGAGTAGGATACTTCTCTCGTTCTTGCCTCTGGACAGTCTAACTGCAGCACTCTTTTCTGACCATGGAAAAATTCTCAAGCTACAAGCAAACAAAACTTAATGAAGGTCCAGCAATCTGAATTTTTTTTTTTTTTGCAGTGGTTGTAGTGATAAAAACATTGCCAGCACCATGCAATGTGCATTTCCTTTTCATCTCTGTTTCTTTCTGCAAAGACCTCACTGTAGTGATGGGTTTGGTTAATAGTTAGAGCTGTGCAGAGCTTCCATCTAGGGTTTTGTCCAAAGCATGCTACAAAATATTTCTCCAGTGCAGGTCTGCTGGGCATTGCTCACAGCCATTCCTGCAGAACTGGTGCCCAGAGAGGCTTACCAGAACAGGACTACTCACAGATTACTGTGCTTCTATGGAAAGCAGTTCAATGGCAAGAAGACAGACAGCTCCTCCACAACTATCTCTCTAACAGACACTGAATGTCCTCAGTTCTCTTTCCATATATGATCCCTGCCTAAGGACAGGAAAAGACTTTGCATAAGCCCATTACAGCCTTTATTACAGAATGGCATTTGGATCCTTGGTTTTGCTTCAGGGTAGTTGCTGTGGAGGTATTTCAGTTTTACTGTTAACCAATATAGCACAGCAAAAATTAAAAGTGTGGTGAAACAGATGTGCTGCTCTCCTTAGCAGGACTTTCTTGATAAAGGGATCTTTAACCTTAATTGGCTTCTCCAGATGCATCACCCTTCCATAAAATCACAAATACATCAGCATATGGTACAGATTTGATGTCTTCATTTGAATATCATTGGTGACATAATCCTACAGTAAAGGTATGGAAGAGGATCCAAATCCACCCCAGTTTGGAAAGAAAATACAATCCAGCTGCTCTGAAGCCAGCCTTCAGTTTTTTGGGGTGAGAACAATTTTGCTGCTGGTGCTGAATGCTGGAAAACTTTTGACATTACTGCCTAGTATCTGTGGGACATTTTGCACACAGCAGGGAAGAGTATGATCAAGGCTGATGTCCAGTGTAACAGCCAGGAGGATTTTATCTCCCTGGCTGGGAAATGCTGTGTTAACCCCAACTATTACAAATGGCTATTTGAAGAAAAGGTGATCTTTAAGTTAGGGCTTTGGATTAACACTTGGGATATGTTGAGTGCCTTTCTTAGCTCCGCTCAGTGCCTTTGGCAAATTATAGAGAGGGTGTGTAAGTGGTGACATAAGCAATTAATCAGAGAATCATAGAATGTTTGAGCTGAAAAGCACCTTTAAAGGTCATCTAGTCCAACCTCCCTGCAATGAGCAGGGGCACTCCCAAATACATCAGGTTGTTCAGAGCTCTGGACAAGCTCACCTTGAATGTTTCCATTCACCACCTGTCTGGGAAACCTGTGCCAGTGTTTCACCACCCTCATGGTAAAATATTTTTTTCCTTCTATCTAGTCTAAATGTCCCCACTTTTAGTTTGACACCATCACCTCCTCTTCTATTGCAACAGGCTCTTCTAAAAAGACCGTCCTCAGCCCCAATTCTCTCAGCCTGTCCTCACAGCAGAGATGTTCCTTTAACCATTTTTCTGGTCTCCTCTGGACCCTCTCATCCTGATTCATGACTTTCCTGTGCTGAGGACTCCAGAGTTTGACGCAGCTCTGCAGGGAGGAGCTCACCAGGATGGAGTAGAGAAGCAGAATCCTTTCCCTCAACCTGCTGGCCACACTGCCTTTCAAGCAGCCCAGGATATGGTTTTGGCCTTCTGGCTTGCAAGTGCACACTGCCAGCTCATGTGTAGCTTAGGATCTGTCAGCCTCTGTTTCATATCTATAAAATTCAGATCCTAATTATTTCTTCTGCTCTGCCTTTCAAAGTGGGCAGGAAGTTCAAAGACCAAGTTACATAAGCCAGTAACTGAATCACTGTGTGTTTGGGGACAGCCCAATACGGCTGCACTCTGGCAGCACAGTATCTGTCCCCAGCAAACAGGAGTGAAGAAAACCTGTCCAAAATGAGTGAAAGAGCTGTGGCTCTGACCTTGTGCTTCCCTCCCCTCCAAGCCTGTTCCCCTTGAAGGAAGAGCAGTCAATGCCATCACAGTAGCAATGCCTTGCCTGGGAGTGCTGAACTGGACCCTCTTGCAGGAAAGGCTTCTCTAGGGTCAGGCTGCCTCTCCAGATTATCTTTTCCTAAACCGTGGAAGCAGAGATGAAAAAGCCTTTTCCATTTGTTTGCAACTTCTCTGCAGAAGAAAACTGATCCCTTTGTGGCTTGTTGCAGCACAGCTCTCTGCTCCACACAGACCAGGTATCAAACCTTGCTGTGACAAACCCACAGGCAATAAGTCACTTCAGCCACCACTCAGCGATACCAAAACGCTTGCTGGGGGCCATCCTTTCTCCCTGAGCATCCCAGTGAACAGCTGAGCTTCAAACAAAAGACCATGGCCATGAAAAAACAGAGCAGATGGTAAGTGCTTTCACTTCAGTCAGTTCTGTGGATTGCTTCTGTTTTGGTGGCCTTGAAAAAATGTCTTTCTTTTTAGGTTGAAAAATTATTAACAGAGTTGTGAGTTGCCATGGATGCAGCATTCAGTTTATTGCAGACTTTGTCTCTTACTGTGCAGGACTTCATTCTCAGCACTCTCCTGGGCTTATAAATATTGAATAAATTGGCCCACTTTTTTTTTTCTCAGAAATCAGGGGGAAAAAAATTGCCACTATTTTAAAAGTGTGGGCTCAGGCCTGTTACATCACATTTTTTACAGCATTGGTCACCTGGTTTGTCAGCCTCTTGATTTCTGCCTTGCAAGGCAGGCTTATGCTCAGGTATAAATAACAACACAAAACAATAAAAGGGAAAAGAAAAGAAAAAAATCCCTTTCCCTCTCCAAGCCAACATAGGAGAGTGTTCCTCCCTGAGAATGGTTTTGGCTGGGACTCCATGGCAAAGGTTCTCATGAACACCCAGAAAACTGTAGAGAAACTGCCTCTGCATTGCAGCAAGGTATTTGAAGAAACCAGAGTGATCTGCATATAGGATATTGTTCAGCTGCAGTAGTTTTCCAGCTGGCCACAGTGTCAGGGGCTGAGTGGATGGTGCTGACAGATAAACATTTGAGAATTGCTTGGAGTGACTCTAGCTGCAATTACTGTAATGAAATGAAATTTGTCTCCGGCCCTCTCAGAAGGTATTTGCAAAGAAATGGGTAGGGATGGGGTCTAAATCTTCAAAGCCAGTTGGCAATACTGCTAAAAATATATTATGGAGATGGCTTTATACTCAGTTGTTCATTGTTCTTCCACTTTAAACCATCAGCTTTCATAAGCAAGGAGCTCTGCAGATGCACAGATGTCTGTGTAAATAGTTTTTCCTCTGCAGCTGAATCTTAAACATTTCTTCAGTGATAATAAAAAACAAAAAGGATCAACATTTCAATTTGAACTGAAATTTCCTGGGCTCTGGTGCAAATCATCAGTCTTCAATTTTCCTATTTATCCTCTTGTGCAATTCAAGCCAGGCAAGGGGCAAGCTGGACTGCCACAGAGGATTGGGGTCTCACCAGAGTAGGACTGAGCCTTCAAGATACACTCTGAGCCTAGGGCAGTTTACACCAGGCTTGCTTTCAGACTGGATGTGAGGAGGAAGTTCTTCATCATGAAAGTGGTGAGAGCCTTGAATGGGTTGCCCAGGGAGGTACTTGAGGCCCCAACCCTGGAGGTGTTTAAGGCCAGGCTGGATGAGGCTCTGGCCAGCCTGATCTAGTGTGAGGTGTCCCTGCCCGTGGCAGGGGGGTTGGAACTGGATGATCCTTGTGGTCCCTTCCAACCCTGACTGATTCTATGATTCTGTGCCTCTGTGCATTTAATAAGGCATCTTCTGACACTTGTGGTAAAAACCTCACCACAGGCTTGCTCCTTTGCTCAAAAACATTGAAGCTGTCTACAGTCGTTGACCCCCATCCTGCTCAAGTGACTTGTGCATACAAAATGAGATGTCTCAAGTAGAGAACAAAGATAATGTAATGACTTGGCCAAAGCTCCTCTAAATAGCGGTATCCATCATTATTACTACTTACTCAGGGCTGACAGCTTCAGCTTAATTCACTTCTTTTAAACAAGCAAAGAAAGGAAAAGATGGAATCTCTTTTTTTTTTCCCTCCCTTAGGAATTGTTACATCCACTTCACCCCAATGCAAGCAGTCTTGATTCAGGGCAGCATAAGTAAGGGGGAAGTTAGATCCACAGTCACCTTCCCAGCGTGGGCAAACAATCTATTTCCTCAGTGGGCTGGTGAAGAGACACTTTTTAGCTCGCTAGGCTGATTAAAGCAATTCACCTTTCCCCTCCACTCCCCATACCCATTTTACACTCCCTGCCCAAAGAGTGCCTGCATATTCCCAGGGCTCAGCCATAGTCTCAACTGGGACAAGGAAATAGCAGAGATGTAGCAATAGTTGAGGGGATCCTTGGTAGCCTGAGAGGACTTGCAATGACAGGACAAGGGGCAATGGGTTTAAACTGGCAGAGGGAAGATTTAGACTGGAATTATGATATAACATGTTAGGAGGAAGTTCTTTACAGTGAGGGTGGTGAGACACTGGCACAGGTTGCCCAGGGAGGTTGTGGCTGCTCCCTCCCTGGAGGTGTTCAAGGCCAGGTTGGACGAGGCCTTGAGTGACCTGTGCTAGTGGGAGGTGTCCCTGCCTATGGCAGGGAGTTGGAACTAGATGATCCTTGAGGTCCCTTCCAACCTTACCATTCTATGATTCTATGACTTTGGGATGGACTGATCCAGCCTCAGACCTCTTTTCTCATGCTTGTCTGCAAGGGAGAATAGCCTGATAACCACCCCTGGGATGCACTGTGCAGATCAGTGTATGATTTACAGGGGACTTAGAGAGGGTGAGGTATAAGTTTGCATTTCCTCTGCAGCCACACATCTTCATTGGGATCTCCATGTTTCACCTAAGGAGGGGCAAGTGCCAAAAAGTCTCTGTCCCATTCTATCCCCATCTTTGTCCCCAGCAGGATGCCCTTTACACCTTCACAGGAGTCAGGATGAGGACACTTGGCTCCAAATTTAATACAATTAATTTTAACTCATTTTCTGTTGGATTTTTTTTTTTCCCAGGCACAATGTCCTTGCAAAGGAATGGTTTTGACAGGAAACCTGTTCCCTGAGACACAAAAAGAGAAACACAGAGAGAGCTGTGCTCAGGGTTTCTCCTCGCTTCTTGCTCTGCTCAAGCAAAAGAAAAGAAAATCATCTTTGCAAGCTAACAGCTTTTTGTCCTGCATTGACTGAAGTTATTCAACAGTTATGAAAAAAAATCAGGGGAGGAGAAAATGCTAAATTCTGGAAGAGAACTGCAACAACACACAAAGGACATCCTGAGGATTACTGGAGCATCCCAGGCTCGAGGCGATTGGAAATACTGCAGGTGAGGGGCAAATGCCAGCTGACAAAAAATGGTGTGGGTTTGACTTTAAATAAGATTTCATAAACCCAGGCTTTGAGAAGTGAGAGAGGACTGGGAAAACAAATCATGCCAAGCAATTTCAGCATAGTTTACATAGTCTGACACTCCATGTCAAGCCACCCAGGTCTTCTATTTTTAGCACAACTAGAGAGCAGTCAAGAATGTGAGGATTAGAGGTAATACTTCCCAGCATTTGCAGATCTTGGGATAGAGCTTTTTGACTTGACTGTCAGCAAAGATTAGCTGCAACTAGAGAGTTTGGAAGCAGAATCATACACATGGGTCCAGAGAAAGGCAACAAAGCTGGGGAAAGGTCTGTGGAACAGGGCTGGTGAGGAGCAGCTGGGGGAACTGGGGGTGTTTCGTCTAGAGAAGAGAAGGCTGAGGGAAGACCTCATTGGTCTCTACAGCTCCCTACAAGGAGGTTGCAGTGAGGTGAAAGTTGATCTCTTCTCCCTACTATCAGATGGTAGAACAAGAGGAAGTGGCCTGAAACTGTGCCAGGGGAGATTAGGTTGGAGATTAGGGAAAAAAATTCTTTGCTACAAGAGTGGTCAGGGATTGGCACAGGCTGCCCAGGGAGGTGGTGGACATGGTTTAGTGATTTAATAACCATGGTGGTGTTGAGTTGGTGGTTGGACTGGAAGATCTTAAAAGGCTCTTCCAACCACTATGGTAGAATCAATGATTCTACCATAAACAAGAGAGAGAAGGCTAAAAATGAACCAGGCATGTCTAAATACCCAGGCATGAAATCCAAGCTGCAAAACCTTTTCCACATGACAAAGTCAATCTCTGGATTGCCTGTGAGGAGCAGGTTTGTCTGCACTGCTGCCCACATCAGAGTCAGAAAGGAAATGTGATGGAGCTGCTCAGGAACCTGAATGCAAGGAGAATTGCTGGGCTCAGGATCAGTTCATAACTGGGCACCACTGAGGATTACAAGACTCTAAACACAAACCCATTACAGTTGTACATAATGGAATAGCTGGGCAGGAGTTGATTATAGACTACCTAATCTCTTTAAAGGATGCCCTGAACTACACCAAAAATTGTGTTACCCTGAGGAATATTAATTAGACATTGCAACAAAATCCACTTAATTCTCAAAACATCAGAAATGCAGCAAAGTCCTGTAGCAAGAGATCATTTTTATACCTTCAGTGAAATGTTGATCACTGATTTTCAATACAGTAACTCTGCAGCTAACCTGGCCAGGCTTCTTCTGGCCAGAGAATTTGACCTATAAGTCAAGACCTATTCACTGAAGCAATTGCAGTTAGCAAAGTAGCTTAAACAGTAGGAGACCACAGAGTCCTTTATTATAATGACAGCTTTTACTGTCATTATTAATCATTATTCTCCAGCTGAGCAAAGAGAATTGAACTGATTTCTGTCCTGCAGCATCTATTAGGAGAGATTTGGCACATTTGACAGCAAGGATCTATTCTCCTGCTGTATTTGTGAGCCAAAACATATTGAGGATGTTGATATTGAAATCAAGTCTGGAAAACAACCATCACATGTCTGAATGTAAAGCATGGGTACATTATGTAGTAAATACTTTCAATCAATATATCTGTGTTCTTGAAATGGAATCTGAGGGCTCCTGCTGCTGCCCCACAAAATGACTCTAGTACAAGTAGAAAGCTTGGCCAACAAAAGGCAGCAGGACATATTCCATGCCACTAAATATAGGACTAAATACAGGCCTAGGCCATGCATTAGCAATCCTGTGGCTGAGGTCTGGCATGCTGAAATAAGTCAGGATAATTCAAGGTTATGGTTCCCTCAGCAACTCTATTTCAGGCACAGCGAATGTATATAACAAGAGACACAAGTCAGCATGGCATACCATGAAACAAAATGTTACACCTGCCCAAGGGGCTTGGAGTTATGATTTCTGCAGGAGTTAATTTGGTGCTGTTAGCAGAGTGATTCCTTTAAAGATGCAGCCAAGGTAACATTTCACATTTCATTTCCCCACTGCCATCTCCGTTGGCCTTGTCAGCTGTAAGGGAAAAAAAATAAATCAGTGGTGCATAAATCTCTGCTCATGTAACTAGGTGGTAGCAGTGAAAGATGCACAGTAGGGCACAGACATGACTGGACCTACTTAAAACTTCTTGGAGCTTGATGGTGTGCTGTTTTAAGGCTCTCTGTTTCCAGATGCTTAACCTCAGCAAGCAGAAGGGCATCAACAGAGAATCACAGCTCAAAGTAGAGGCAAGGTAGTTATTTGCCACCCAACCATATCACTGGTTCACCTTCAAACAGTTTGCTTCTGGAAGCTTTCACTCTTTAGCAAGATAATTGTCCATACAGCAATAGAGGAATATTCTTGAGATACTGCAATTCATGATATGGCTTAGTAAAGTGTTCCCTCTAGGGGTTTCTTCTGGAAGAAAAAACCAAACCCAACACATAACAACAAAGCCAGGAGGAGTGATTTCCCTGGCACCAGCACAGCAAACATTGCTGTCCTGTGGTCAGAGAGACCTTAGAGCAGCCTTCCAATACAATAAATAAGGGGCTTCCAAGAAAGCTGGGAAGGGACTATTTACAAGGGCTTATAGCGACAGGATGAGAGGGAATGGCTTTAGCTTGAGGAGGGCAGTTTTAGTCTGGGTATTAGAAACAAATTTTTCATAGTGAGGGTGGTGTGACACTGGCACAGGTTGCCCAGGGAGGTCGAGGATGGCAGAAGCACAGAATGTGATCTTTGATCACATTCTGTGCTTCTGTGCTCCACAACCTCCCTGGAGGTGTTCAAGGCCAGGTTGGATGAGGCCTTGAGTGACCTGTTCTAGTGGGAGGTGTCCCTGCCCATAGCAGGGGGTTGGAACTAGATGATCTCTAAGGTCCCTTCCAACCCCAACCATTCTATGAATCTATGAATCTAGGATGTCATAGACTGGTTTCTCACTGAGTAGTAGAACTCTTCTTGCTCCCTCCCTCCTTTCTTATAGAAAAATGGAATCATAGAATGGTAAGGTTCAAAGGGACCTCAAAGCTCATCCAGTTCCAACCCCCTGCCATAGGCAGGGACACCTCCCACTAGTACAGGTCACTCAAGGCCTTGTCCAACCTGGCCTTGAACACCTCCAGGGAGGGTGCAGCCACAACCTCCCTGGGCAACCTGTTCGTGTCTCACCACCCTCACTGTAAAGAACTTTCTCCTCCTTCTCCTTCAACATTAACTCGCAATAGTAAAAGGAATTGTGAAAATCAAGTTCAGTTTGTAAGAAAGGGTAGCAATGACCCGAGAAATCTCTCTTAATTCAGTGCCTCTCATGAGTTATTTTATATCTGCCAGATGCACCCACAGAAGTGATGCAGGCATGAGCCTATTTCTCAGAAAAAACCAACCAGATCCATCCAGTTCCCTTAACAGAGACACAACAGATGTGCTGTGAAATTAAGATGCTGGAAAGCAACTGGGATTTCTTGGTGAAGCTCAAGTTTCAAGGATAGCAAACTTCCTTTCACTGCTGCACAATCCTTTACCTGTTGCTGGTGTCTTACCTATCGCATTTCATCCGCCGAGCCAAAGGGCAGCAGGTACAAGTTGCTCACAGCATCCTGGTGCTATGCATGCAGTAAGCAAAGGGCAGAAGTTTTGTAAGCCTGAAGATGGAAGCCTACTTTTGTGGGCTTCACTGGGGACAAAACATCATGCCCTAGTTCAACAGCTGCAGCTATATTTTCACATGGGATTGTAATGAGGCCTGGAATATATTTTTTTTTTCTTTCCAAAAAGGAGCAGGTCTGTGTGAACTTTCACAGAGACCTACTTGGAACTGCAAGAACTTGATGTCTTTGGAAAATAGGTCATTACTGTGTTTGTGACTAATTTGAGGTAGCCAGAGCCTCAGTGCTGCCCTGGTTGCCACAGAAAATGATGTGTGACAAAAGAGTGAGCTACCTGAGAATATGGGGTGGCTATCCACCCTTCCAGTCCCACATTGTGCTTTCTGTTGGTGGAGAGAAAGCCTGAACTGCCCCTGGTTTATTTTTCTGTGAAATCAGTTTATGGAAGCATTGCTGCATCCATATTTTAGAAGATAATCTTTATCCAGTTCCTGCTCTGGATACTCTTACAGCCACAGAAAAGGGGAACATGTATTATTACCCTTTTTTTGTAATGAGGATTTTGTGTCTTCTTTGTCCTGCTCTCTGCTTGTCCTAGCAAATCATACCCTTGTTAAATGAGGTGGCAGGCCTTAGCTAATGTAGCCCTCGCTCTGCAGCTCCATCCTCACCCCTCCTTCTGAGCATCATCATTATTCTGCATCTGCATCCCTCCCTTGTCAGACATCGGCTGCTCACAGCTTGGGTGATTCCTATTCCACAGCAGCCTGAAGGCAGAGATTTATGAGCAGCATAGGAAGCCCAGAAAAAGTAACTGATGTGGTGGTACAGCATTTCTGAACCACAGCCTCAAAATGAATGAGGGAGGAGGACAAGGAGGATTGGCACTGTTTAGCCACATGGCTGTGACCATGTGTGTGTGAGATGAGCAAATGCTGCTGCACTCTCCTGAACTCTCCACTTGCTAGCTGTCTGGGCTGGAACCAGAGGATAAGGTGGGCTCCTTGCAGCTCTGATGCCCTTTCACCCACCCCAAGGCAGTAGGAAGATCTGCCATGTGCTGACTTGGCCATTTCAAACAGCTTCTTCTATATTACAGAACCACAGAATTATTTAGGTTGGAAGAGACCTTTAAGATCATCAAGTCCAACCACCAGCCCAGAACAACCAGGTCACCACTAGAACATGTCCCTCAGCACTACATCTCCATAGCTTTGAAATGCCTCCTAGGGTGCAGATTTCACCACTGCCCTGGGCAGCCTGGCCCAGGCCTTCGCAACCCTTTTGGGGAAGAAATTGTTCCTCATGTCCAATCTAAACTTCCCCTGGCACAATTTGAGGCCATCTCCTCTTGTCCTATCATTTGTTCCTTCGGAGGAGAGACCAACCCCCACTTGGTTCAAACCTCCTTTCAGGGAATTGTAAAGAGCCAGAAGGTCTCCCCTCAGCCTCCTTTTCTCCAGGCCGAACACCTCCAGTTCCATCAGCTGCTCCTCAGAAGTTCTCCAGACACTTCTCCTTGTGCTCTAGACCCTTTACCAGCTTTGTCACCCTTCTGTGGACACACTCCACTTGAGGAACAAGGGAACTGCACCAAGACAAAACAGAGCTGGGAACTTCTACCTGATCCAAGGTTTAACATTACTGTGTTAAAGATGAGTAGATTGAACAACCTAACTAAATGTTTTTCTCAAGACAAGGAGATAATTTCCATCCCATGGGAAGGTCGTGATCAGTGGTGTGAGACAGCTGCCTGCCTGCCTGCTGTGCTCAGTGGAAGCCAAGGTGAGGTATTTAATAGCCTAAGGGGTTAAGAGGCTGCAAATTATCTACATCCAGATAGATGAGCTTTGCAAGCCAGCACTGATGATGGTGCCAAGGGCAGGTGCATGAACCCAATCAGAGAGTTTGTGCACTTCATTTGCTCCTGAGCAATGATGGATAAAGCTGGGAGCCAGCAGACTGAAGAGTTCCCATTTGCCATCTCTGCCTGCTCTCTGCTGTCTGTTTGTCATTGCTCTGAGCTTGTGCAGGGGCTGCACTGACTGGTAGAACTCTCTGTATTTGTACAGGTTTAGATTACAGAATCACAGAATGGTGGAGGCTGGAAGGGACTTCTAAAGATCATCTAGGTGAACTTTGCTAAAGGAGGTTCACCTGAAGCACAGAATCACAATGTCCAGGTAGGCTTTGAATCTCTCCAGAGATGGAGAATCCACAACCTCTCTGGGCAGGCTGTTTCAGTGTTGTCACCCTTGAAGGAAAAGATTTTCCTCATGTTCAGATGGAATTTCCTGTGTTCCAGTTTGTGTCCACTGCTCCATCCTTTTGACACCTGCCCTTTAGGTATTTAAGAGCATTGGTAAGGGCCCCTCTCAGGCTTCTTTTCTAGGAAATTGTTTAAGAGCAAATAAACCCAATGCACAGTGAGATTTCACACAGTGGTGTTTTTCCATAGCTTATTATAATTTTGCTCAGTGAAATTTGAGCTGAGAAACAAATTTTTAGCACCAGCTTTGTTTATCACTGGACATGCAGCTAAAAGCAGCCAGCCAGCACAAAAGATACTATGCCATGCAAAACAATACCTATGCCATATGGGAGATCATAGAATGGGTTGGGTTGGAGGGGACCCCCAAAGCTCATCCAGCCCAATCCCTCCTGCAGTCAGCAGAGGTGTCCTCAACTAGATCAGGAGCCCAGAGCCCTGTTGAGCCTCACTCTGACTATCTCCAGGGATGAGTCCTCAGCCATCCTCCTGAGCAACCTGTTGCAGCACTCCACCACCCTCATGGTGCAGAACTTGCTCCTAACGTCCAATCTCAATCTCCTCTTCTCTAGTTTGAAGCCATTGCCCCTTGCCCTATCAGGTGTTTCCTCTGAGTCTTTGGTGATCTGCAAAGCTAAGAGACAAGCATGAAGCAGTGCCAAGTGCAGGATGGAGACCCACAGGACTGGTCCACAGCCAGGCCAAAGGACAATTTACAGGGAGCTTCTCCCAGCTGCCAGAGCAGAACCACAGAAAGTAGGAAGATGCTTGTTCACAAGTCCTGATCAAACAGCAAATGCTCCCCCTCCTATGTTACCCACTTGCCTACCTCTCCATCACTGTCTCCAGGCACCTGCCATGTAAAACTGCCCTTCTACCACTCCTCTGCGATTCAGAGCTCTGCCAGTCAGTGATCAGCCACCAGTGGCAATGATGTGAATAGTGAGCAGGAGGGACATCCAAGAGCATTATACAGAAGCAGCTGGTTTTGGAGGAGCAAAGAAAACCTTGTGGGTTCACCCTGGAAGTCAAAAACATTTAGGAGAAGAATGTTAAGTTGAGACTGGAAACACTGTGAGCATTCTGATGCTGCAGGCAGCCTCTTCTCCAGAGCCTGCTGCAGGAAGACTGCTGGCAGCCCTTAAGTGAGTCAGGTGGAAGGCAGTTGGGTCACCTACTCCACAGCACAGCTGATGGAGCTTTGGAGATAAACCCTGAAGTCAGAGACAGTGTTTCTGTCACCCTTTCTGCTACCCCTAAGAGAAAAGGAGTTCAAGGGCATGGGGAACACTACCATTGAAAGCAAGATAATATCTGTGAGCTTGCTGCAGCTGGAAGGGAGCTGTGAGGGCTGTTTGCTGCCATTCCTCATCACAATGCAAAGCCTTTGTGCACTCTGCAGATGTGATTATTTCTTCTTTTCTGCCTGTGAACTTCAAGCAGATAAAAAATTAGGTAAATCAGGCTGTAGAGGGGACATGATCAAAAGTGGTTTTCTAAGAAACTTCAAAAAATGTATGTATGTCTCTCATAGGGTGTAAAAGCTTAAGCACTTATCCTGCCAATGTTGGAAAATGGAATAGCTTTAAAATTGCCTGAGCATTCTGCAAGAGAGCTCCAACAGAGTTCCCCATTGCACTTATTCACCACCTAAACCACCAGGAAACATGTGCTAGCAGAGTCTGCAGTGGCTGTTCCTGCTGTTGTTTCCCTTTCCTGGAAAGATTTTTTTTGTCCTTTTGTCAAGAAATGTTCCAGCAGAACTCATTCCTCTGGATGCATTTCTCACTCTTGCCACTCAGCCTTCACTAGGTCTAACCTGTTGTCTGCAGTGGGTGAAGTACAAATGCTGATGGTTTGCTGTGATGCTCTTTTTACTCTGCTGATCTAATGGGTGAAGTCCTCAGTACAGGAAGGATGTGGACCTGATGGAGCAAGTCCAGAGGAGGACCGTGAGAATGATCCAGGGGGTTGGAGCAGCTCTGCTATGAGAACAGGCTGAGAGAGCTGGGGTTGTTCAGCCTGCAGAAGAGAAGGCTCTGTGGACACCTAATAGCAGCTGCCAGTACCTCAAGGGAGCCTACAAAAAGTTTGCAGAGTGACTGTTTCCAAAGGCCTGAAGGGGTAGGACGAGGAGCAATGGCTTCAAACTAGAGGAGAGCAGATTTAGATTGGATATCAGAACAGGTTCTTCACCATGAGGGTGGTGGAACACTGGAACAGGTTGCCCAGGGAGGTAGTTGAGGCCCCATCCCTGAAGATATTCAGAGTGAGGCTCCTCAGGGCTCTGGACAACCTGATCTAGTGGAGGATGTCCCTGGCGACTGCAGAGGAGGTTGGACTAGATGACCTTTGCAGGTGCTTTCCAACCCAGACCATTCTATGATTCTATGAAATTCCTACACCTTTCCTCACCCTCTGCTTCACTGCTGTGTTTTGATTAGCTTAATCACATTTTCCTTCCCAGCTGCACCAGCAAATTTTGAGAGTAGCTTAATCCTATCTTCCTTCCATTTGACACTAGTTGAAATGAGATTGTCCCTTGCACACGTTGAGAGCCATGGGCACCAATCTTAGAAAGGCAGCTGAAATACCGAGCCTGCTTTTGAAGGTGCACTGTCACCTGCTTTCAGCCTCAGTGACACCTTTTAGGATCAGACCATGCCATCTATCCAGCCAAGTGGAAGCAGGATGAAGCAAAAATGAGAAATTAATGCAACACATATGGCTTTATTTTCCCTGCAAATCAGCTTCAATTTAGGCCATAATGATTTATTCTAAAAGCGCATTTAACTCCAATTTGGTTCTATATAACAGAACAGATGGGGGAAATCCACAGAGCTGTACTTTTCTGCATAAATAAGAATGATTGCATTCATATCCTGGCTCTTTCCCCCCCCCCCTCCTTTTTCTTTTCCCTTCCCCCTCCATCTTGAGATCTTTTATTTTTACTCTTAAAATAAGCTGACAAGTCATTTCTGCTTGGAGTTTACGTGGTGCTATTTGGGAGAGAGGTGAGAGCTCTCAAATCAGCAGGCAGCCATCATTCTGCAAAAGCAACTTTATGGTCCTGCTCTTCCCCCTTTCCTCCCCTCCTTGTCCCCTACTCACACAAACACCATTGTCAATAGAGGGCTTACATTGTTTTGAGTTCTGCTTGTGGAAAGCACACTGAGCAGTGAAGAGAGAGAGAGAGATTTCATGTATTCCCACAGCTGTGCTGGCACAAGTGGAGATGCTGGTGCATCAACATGGGAGCTATCAAAACAAAGGCAGACAAGGCAGTATTGTTTCAGTTTCATTGAGGAAAACAAGAGAGAATATTTTCTTTTCCACTCTTAAAAAAGTGGGGGGAACAGTATGGCCAGCTTTGTGTTGTTTCCAGGTTGAGAAACCAGCATCTTGAGCAGTTTCTAGGAGAAGGAAAATCTCACCTTGAAAAATTAAGACCAGGTCAAATGGCCTGAGGCTTCCTATCACTTATCTTTCTGTTTGCCAGGCTCAGCTTCTGACAGTTGCTAACAGCAGTTGCTTTGCTGCACCAGTCAGAGCCGAGGCTGAGTTGCCAGCCCAGTGCAGGAACCGCTCTGAGCCAGCAGCCTCCTCTGACTCTTTCCAGCAAATAATTTTACAGCCCTGGAAACGACTCTGGACTGGTAAATGACATTATTTTTATGGGCCATTGCCTCATTGCAGTACTTTGCTCCATCCACTTTAGCATAATGTGTCTTTTTATGCACTATTTTACCACCCTGTTATATCAGCTCATTACAGAGGCATCCTGCCATAGCGCAGTTTCCTACCACACAAGCACAAGGCTTTAGCCTCAGCATCACCCACTTGAGTTCCACAGGCCAAAAGCCATCATTGCCCAGGGGGAAGGACCTTTCACAGGCCTCTATAAAAGCTTTGCTATTCCTTTACACCCCTGCCCAGTAAATACTTAGTGCTACACCTTTGATTAACACCTGCACTCTCGCAAGCCTTGCACCACCTCTGGTGGTCTCCCCAGGTTCTCCCGGAGGAAAAAAAAAAAAAAGGCCTCAAGTTGCACTAGGGGAGGTAAAGATTGGATACTAGGAAAACTTTTTTCAGCAAAACTGTTGTCAAGTCCTGGAACAGGCTGCCCAGGGAAGTGGTGGCCTCACCATGCCTGGAGTGGTTTAGAAGATGTGCAGGTGTGGTGCTGAGGAACATGGTTTAGTAGTGGTGTGGCAATGCAGGGTTAATGTTTGGACTTGATCTTAAAGATCTTTTCCAACCTGAATGATTCAATGATTTGTGTTCAGTTGCAGATGGCCTATCAGATAATGGGACCATGCCCTGTTGTGACAATGAACCAAACTAACTTTTCCATCCTGAGTCCCTTTTTGATCCTGTGCCCTGGAAAACGATGTGGCTACTTGAACCCCTTATGGGGCAACTGTAGTTCAGTGCAGGAGGGAGGACTTTATACCCTTATTTCTGCTGGTTGTGGGTGGTAGGAGGATCATCTCAGGAATAAGCAGGAAGCTGTGAAGGGAACATTGTACCTTCCTAAGAGGCTGATAGTCAAGACATGTAGAGCTAAAGGCTAGAAAAAGCTAAAATTCATCACCACTTAAGAAAGGATTTGGGGAGTTGGAAGTTGTTAGTTTTTTGTTCCCCCCCACCCCCACCCCAGTCTTTTGGAAAAGTTTGCAAACAGTAAGGGAAGTACTCAGCTCAATTCAGTATTCAAAATTTTACCTAAGTGAGCTTTTCACATGGCATTTGGAATACTCAATGCATTTATAAGCACTCAAGTTAAAACAGAGATGTAACTGCATCTGTCTGGAGCACCAGAGGGATCGTCCTGCCACTTGCTGTGCCTCATGTATTCCATTTGCACTATCCACATTTGCTCACAAACCTTCTTAGCTATCAGAAGTCACTGTTTCTAAAGCCTGTGAGGAATGCAAGAGTCTTGCTTCCTGTCAAACATCTGCATAGAGCTTTGTTCAACTTCAAAGCTAAAGTCGACTGCGTTTAATATCTGAGTTTGTCTCTGAAGCAGCAGAAAGAGCAACTGACTAATAAAACTCTACAGGAAATAAACTCAGAGTAGAGCATATGTGAGCCAGGTCTTGGTTAGATCTCTCCTAAAAGGCAAAGCCAAGAGGACTTTACATCAGCAGGTTAAAGTATGGTTGCCAATTGCTTGCTGGAATGAAAGGATCCTACGGAGCTGTTCTGTTCATCTCCCTCACGGCTGCGAGGCGCTAAGTCAGCCAAGGGTCTTCCACTTCTAGCTATTTTAGTACATTCTGAAACTGTTTCTATTCTTAATACTCTGTAGCCATTAAATTACAGCCAGCTGTGTCCTGTCACTGCCATTTCCCCCCCCCCTGCAAACTGTTTTTAAAATGTAGTTCTTGCAGTTCAGAGATGTTTGGTTATCTGAGAGCTGACTGCCAAAGCAGCATATAACAAAGCAGAGGGCAGCCCACCAGCTTGCCCTGCACTGCTTCACAGCTCATATGAAATGCAGTCAAAATGTTGAGGGGGACTGGACACTGAGGAAAGCTGCTCATGAAAGGAGTTTAAGGCAGAAAGGAAATGAAAGCACAAACTGACTTAGCTGAAGTGAACAGGAGTGATATTTTGACATGTCACTTAACATTTCCCATATGCCTTCCACTGGAGTTGATTTGAAAACTTTCAAAACATTTCCCTTTTGTGCAAAATGACTCTTTACAACAAAGGAGAAGGGGGGGGGGAAAGACATCAGAAACCATTTTAATTAAACAATAGAATTGGTCTGAGTGTTTCCCAGGTGGAGAAGTCAGGGATGCTGCTTTTAAACAGCAGCTGGTGATAGAGGTGTGGTTGTTGAAAGGGAAGGTGGAGAGACAACATAAAATTCCCCCCTCGAATGTCTCCCTGGGCTTCTGGGGAGCTCACTCAGTTCTGACTGTGTGAATCTCCTTCCTGGTGTGTGAGGGTAAAGATTTTTTATATTAATGTCTGGTGTTGAGGCTGTCAAAGTGTTTGTGCCCTTAGCTGGGGCTGCTGTGTGGGAACATCATTTTCCAGCAGCTGGGAGCTCTGCACTTTCTAAAGGTGTGGGTCAGAAAGGATGAAAGCTTGCTCAACAGGCAGAAACACAGTTGCATTTCACAGTCAGGAGCCAGAACACCTGAAGGTAAGGTCCTCAACTCTGGCCGTTTCCTCTCTTTTGCCAGACCAAGTTTCTGCCCACAGCTCAGGTTGCAGAGGAGTTTTCTTTGCTCTGTGTCACTATAGAGTTCCCCCAGGGAGGCAGAAGTTGTGGCAGAAGCTGTCCACAAGGCAGACACTGGCTGGCACTCACCAGAAATAGCTGGTTAGTAGAAAGAAAAAAAATAAAAGGGCAGGAAAAAGAAAAGCCCAAACAAACCCAAACCACAAGGATACTTCTGCAAATCAATAACCAAAGAGAGAAAAACGTTGTACAAAGACCAGGTTGCGACAAGTAAACAAGCAGCTTACTTATCCTTCCTGCCAAATGACCTTCATCTGTCTTGAGCCCTGATTAACCCTTGAAAAGCAGCCAGACTTGCTGAGAAAAGGCCCTCCTGAAGGGCAGGGGAATGTGAAGAGAGGTGTTCTGCTATGAGCTTGCCATACTCTTTAAGTACTGTGCAAGGGAGCTGTGGGCTGGAATTTCAAAGGTTCTTTTTCCACTGCTGTGTGCTAAATCCATTGAGTTCAGGAGTCCTGGGGGGGTAGGGAGGGAGGGAGTTCTAGCACTCTGCAAAGCAAACTGATCTTTGATATGTAGTGTAAGGTGCTCAGAGGCCTGCAAGTTCTTTGCAGTTAGAAATTCTGCTCCTGCATGGCTCTGGACAGAAGTTCATGCTTGCTTCTGACCGTGAGGCAGGCCCACAGGCTCAGGGCTCTTCCACAGCCCTTGTCTGGCTCTTAGGACAGTTGATTCAACTGCCCAGCACTGTCAAATATCTGCATTTCCTACTCTGTTTTGAGTTATCTCATGCAAAAAAAAGAAGATTACCTGGCAACCCCCCTGAAGAGCAGGAAATGTTCTGAATCCCAGTGGGGTAGGAAGCAGCATAGCTAATTTCTGCTTTTACAAATTGTCTCATTTTCAAGCAACTGGTGCTGCCAAGCTCTTGGGCAAGTGTCTGAGGCAGTTTGGGGTGGGGAAACATAAAAAAAGTAACTAAGATGCCCTGTATTTCTTATTTTCAGTGAAAAAAACTAATGAACATGCAGAAAGCAGAAACTAAGGGAGGAAAAGGAATGGTTTGCTGGGGTATTGTGACAGGTTGGACTCAGTGATCTTAGAGGTCTTTTTCAACCTAGTTAATTTTGTGATTCTGTGGAGGGTCTATTATGTGGATGGGTTTGCAGTCAAGGTCAGGACAGTCTGGGGACAGTTATAAACATACCTTAGCAGGAAGAAAAACCTGCAAAATCACAGGATCTGCAAACATGCTGAAGTGATGGTGGTGGTGAAATAAACCCAGGAAGCATAAATTCAAATGAGCAAGAGACATGGCAACCAGCCACATCAGGTGATAAAACAGCTTTGCCAAGTCCCCTCCAGTGTCAGAGGCTTCCCTAATGTTGATATTGACTAGGTTTTGTTCTTTTGTGAGTCATGGCTTGGCACATGCTGCTCTGCATGCACAGCAGCAGGAGAAGTGTGTCCCTCAGCAAGGCAGGCTCAGTGCCAAAGGAAGGCTCCTTGGCTGGGCTGCAGCCAGAGGACATCTGCTGGAAGGGGTTCTGTCAACTGGCAGGTCTCGGTTGACTGGCACCAAAGGTCTGCTGTCTTACTCCCTTGTTGCAGGCATAGCCCAAGCTCCCTTGCTTAGGATGAGGCACTGAACCCACCTGACCAGTGTGGGACTGGTCCCAGGGTACATCTAATGGGACTTCAGCAAGCCTTGCTCTAAATCCCTTCACTGAGGAAGTTGCTACCACTTCCCTTGAGGTATTATGAGCCCTCTGAGTCCTTTACAGGCATGTTTCTGAACAGCCTCCTCTCTGAAGGGGAAGAAACAGCTTTCCTCTTCATTAGTGTATTCAGGGCTGTGCAGAACGTGGGTTGCTTTTGTAATTTATTTACTTGCTTAAAAATACACTGTACTGACCTGTGCTTGGGCGCAGTTTCTGCTTAGGAACAGGAGACTAAGGGAGCAAGTGTCTGAATTTCTATCTGCCTGTGAGAGTAATGATGTGGAGGGTCAAGTTACAGGACCCCCCAAAAAACCCCACAAAGAGACTTAAATTTAGCTTTATTATAGTAATATGAGGATTAGTGATGGGCAGAGCTACTTTATGTTCTTTACCCATACACACTGACCTCCCAGGACCTGCTGCTGTCCTGGGTCTCAGCAGGAGAAAGCATGCTGCAAGCTCATGGAGGCAGGAGGTGGTAGAGCTGGGGATTTGGTGCACTGTGCAGAGCTATGCATGGCAGGGAAGAAAAGGACACAAAGTGAGTATCTAAGATACCACAGCAGCACCTGGTGATGCTGAGCTTGCCTGGAACTGGAGGCATCTTCACACTGTGGTAGCAGCATGGTGGCAAAGGGTCACTCATCGATGGCACAGAGTCACTCATTGGTGGCACAGATGCTTTGTACTCGGGTCTAGCTGACTGAGACATGCTGACCTCTCTGGAAGAGCCATGGGCATCAGCCTTGCCCACTTCTGTTGACCTTGCTCACTTGTTGGCACAGTCTTGTGAGCAGCTGAGCTCATTCAGACTCAAGGACAGGCATCAGTGAGGAAAAGGTACCAAAAGCAAAGGCTGGACTCCATCCTTTGAAGACTTTTCATCTCCAGTGGCTTCCTGGGGATATTTAGAGGAGCTACACCTAGAGCTGAAATTCCAAGCAACAGCTGAGTCCATGATCAGAGTGACATCAAGCAAAGTAGAAGTAATACTCCTGGGGACACCTCTTGCAAATCCAGGATAATCCAGCAGCAGAGGCGGGATACAGGACAGCACATAGAGGAATGAATCTGAGCCAGTGGTGGTGACTTCTGTGTCCCTGCAAGAATGAAAAATGTAACTGAGAGCCAGAGGAAGCTGAGCAGTGAGGACAAGCAGCAAAGGCCTCTAGATCTTTTCACTGCTTAGTTTACTGCAGAAATATTGCAGTCTTGCACAAATGCAAATTAAAGGCAGCAGCTCAGCATAAGCTATGGAAAGCAGGCAGGGTATTAAATAAGAGATGAGAAATGTTGACAATTTATTGTCACAGCTTTGAGGGAAATATATGACTTTCCTGAAGTGATTTTTTTTTTTTTTTTTAATGAGCCAGTGAGGGGAGAGAAACTTTCTAATTCCAGAAACACCGTTCAGAGATTTGTATTGAGAATCACAGCCTGGAGAGTGCAGGTCACACCACTGGACACTTGGCAAACTCTGTTTGCAGCCTGCCTACATCTACTGGTACAGAGAACAGAAGCCTTGTGTCATCTGCCCATGTGTCCACAATAGAGAACCTAAAGCACCTATAGAAACTTTTGAGATTTGTCTTTCCAGCCAGTTTCCTCCTTTGGTGTTCACCTTCTCATGCTCAGCTTCATCAGCAGGGTCCTTGTGTAGAGGCAGTCCAAAGAGCAGCTTTACTGCCTGCTTTGCAGCTTAGGCACTGCAACTCACACCTCCACAAGGGAAAATGCTGTGTTCACCTAAGGCTATGACATCCCCAAGGCCATGGCCTTCACACAATGTGTCTCTGAAATCTCTCTCATTTCTTAGAGTGGATGTTCAGCACAGTGAGCTTCAGACCAGAGCAGTAAGCTGCTTTTCTGATGGCTTCACATGGTGCCCACAGCCTATGCAAAACCAGACCTCTGCAGAATTGTGGTTTTGCTGCACTTTTCTTCTCAGTCCTCCCATCTGTGGCCCCTTTGCTGGGCAGAAGATCTGAGCAGCTCAGACAAGAGCCTGTTCCATCATTTCTTTTGTGGCTCCTCCTTGCAAACCAAGCAGGAAGGACTGCTCACTTTCTCCAAGGAGCACTTGAGGACACCCTGCAGCCTGTGTTTGTTGCTTCTCAGGGTATGCTGACCTTTTAAAGAAAAGGAATTCAGTGTGCAGCTGGGTTGTGAGGATCACTAGGCTTCTCTTCACTTCTGTTTGCTGACAATGGGTTGCCTGTCTCTAGAAAAACAATAACTTCTTAAAAATTAGCAAACAAGAGTGTGTTTGATTTGTACTAGTGGGATGCTGATAACCCTGGGGCCAAGGGCAGATGCTAGATGCCCACAAACAGGCAAGTTATGAGGTCTGTAACAAGCAGCAGCCTACTGATTGGTGATGAAGAGAGCAGGGTTTGCAAGTGGCTTTTTAGCCATAAGCAAGGACACAGCTGCCTTTTGGTGATCCCAGTAGGCAGAGGGCTCCTGGAGAAGGATGTCCTGCTACTACACTTTGGAGGAGAGTCCATGCCAGGCAGAAAGTGGCCTCCTACTTGCTACCAATGTTTTATTGAGGATAGCAATATTTGTTTTGCAGGAAAATAGTGAGGGGAAAGGCATCACTAGGAGTTGCTAAGAATCACTGAGGCTGGAAAAGACCTCTGATCTGAGGTCCAGATCTGATCATCAGAATCACTCCAGCCTATAACCTAACACCATGACACCAGCTAAACCATGCCACCAAGTGCCACATCCAGTCTTTTCTGAAAGACCTCCAGGGATGGTGACTCCCTGCACTTGAGGTCCCATTTGAAACCCAGAGCTCCAGCTGGCCTCTGAGCTGAGTGCAAAGTTGCTCAAGCAAAGCTGTTCTGATCAGGAGTTGCTTCCTTCCAGCCTGAGCCCAGAGGGACTGAAGGATATCCCCTCAGTGCCACTCCTGAGGAGCACAGTCCAGCAGAGCAACCTGCCTGGACCATCTGCAGTAAGATAAGCACAGGGGCTGAGTTCCCTTTCCTAAAGGAAAATTGTGTCAGAAATAGCTTGAACAAGAGGACTAGGGCAGGGATTGTCCCCCTGAACACACCACCGGTGAGGGTGCCCCTCCAATATTGTATTGGGTTTCGGGCCCCTCACTGCAAGAAGGGCATCGAGGTGTTGGAGAGCATCCAAAGAAGGGCAGCACAGCTGGTGAAGGGTCTGGAGCACAAGGCTTAGGAGGAGAGGCTGAGGGAACTGGGCTTGTGTAGCTGGAAGGAGGCTGAGGGGAGACTTTGTGGCTCTGTAACTGTGAGCCTCTATCTCTTCCCCCAAGGAACAAGCAATAGGACAAGAAGAAGCAGCCTCAAGTTGTACCAGGAGCTGGCATTAGGAAAATTTTCTTCACCAAAAGAGTTGTCAAGATCTGGAATAGACTGCCCAGGGCAGTGGTGTAGATCATAGAATCATAGAATGGTAAGGTTGGAAGAGACCTCAAGGATCATCTAGTTCCAACCCCCTGCCATAGGGAGGGACACCTCCCACTAGTACAGGTCACTCAAGGCCTCCTCCAACCTGGCCTTGAACACCTCCAGGGAGGGAGCAGCCACAGCCTCCCTGGGCAACCTGTGCCAGTGTCTCACCACCTTCACTGCAAAGAACTTCCTCTTAACATCCAGTTTCAATCTCCCCTCTGCCAGTTTAAACCCATTGCCCCTTGTCCTGTCATTCAAAGACCTTGTCAGTAGTTCCTCCCCAGCCTTCCTGTAGGCTGGGGAGGGACTATTGACAAGGTCTTGCAATGACAGGACAAGGGGCAATAGGTTTAAAGATGTGCAGCTGTGGTGCCCTGGGACATGGCTCAGCAGTGGCTTGGCAGTGTTGGGTTAACAGTTGGACCTGATGATCTGAAAGGCCTTTTCTAACCTGAATGATTGTACAGTTGGAGGGGCTGTGTGCTTTAAGGGTATGGAGCAGGCACGTGTACTGACAGCCTGCCACTCAAGCTGCAAGCTTCAGAGGTCCTCATGTCAGCTATAGGAAGTGCAGCAGAATAAACAGCCCCTGTGTCAGGCTCGATTTTCTAGCAGACTTATGGAACACTCTGGCTCAGCTCTCCGAGGGAAGCTGCCTGCTGCGAGCCGCCTGGGGATTTGTCTGCCTGTGGCTCAGCTAACTTGCACGCTTTGTCTCCCCTCACATAGCTGCTTCCTCTTCCACTTGATGCCACCTTCTCCTCCTCTCTGCTGGGTGAGCACAGAGGCTCTGCTGGAGCCACTTCACTGGTCTCTGGGTTCCAGTGATGCTATCCTAAACTGAATTATTCCAGCACAGGAAGGACATGGAACTGTTGGAGCAGGTCCAGAGGAGGCCACAAAGATGCTCAGAGGGCTGCAGCAGCTCTGCTATGAGGACAGGCTGAGAGAGTTGGGGCTCTGCAGCCTGGAGAAGAGAAGGCTTCCAGGAGACCTTGGAGTAGCCTTCCAGGATCTGAAGGGGGCCTACAGGAAGGCTGGGAAGGGACTATTGACAAGGGCTTGCAATGACAGGACAAGGGGCAATGGATTTGAACTGGCAGAGGGGAGATTTAGACTGGATGTTAGGAGGAAGTTGTTTGCAGTGAGGGTGGTGAGACACTGGCACAGGTTGCCCAGGGAGGTTGTGGCTGCTTCCTCCCTGGAGGTGTTCAAGGCCAGGTTGGACAAGGCCTTGAGTGACCTGTACTAGTGGGAGGTGTCCCTGCCTATGGCAGGGGGTTGGAGCTGGATGGGTTTTGAGGTCCCTTCCAACCTTACCATTCTGTGATTTTCTCTCTGAGGAAGAAACCTCACACTTCCTTGAGCCCCCTGCCTGGGTCATTGTGTACAGCATGCCTCACGCTTCAGCTGGGGTGTTTCTGGCAGAAACTGAGTATGCTGTGGTCCAGGGGTTTGCAGAGGGAGAGCAGGCAGGTTCTTTGTGCTCCACGGCTGGGGTCAGTGTGGTCCTGCCCTCCCCAGAGCTGAGAGCGCATCGACTTGCCTGGCGCCAGGCCATCCGAGCAGGAAAGGGAAAAAGGCTCTTTTCTCACTTCTCACTAAAACAAAGGCTTGTTCACAGCCTCTCCTGCTTTTTCCTAAGCTCTTTCTCCATGGACAGCTGCCACGGGCCAGCACGTACTGATAGTATCAAAGTTTTCCTTGGAAACCCTCCAAGGGATCCAGCTCAGTGGACCACACAGTTGTTACTCATGCACAG
>WBNM01026005.1:2166-12525 GCA_013399055.1 Ramphastos sulfuratus | reverse complement strand
GGGCTGGGTGCTAGGTTGGGGTGGGTGAGCTTGGAGGTCTCTTCCAACCTGGTTGATTCTATGATTCTATGATTCTATGATTTTATGATATGGTTTAAGGCGAATCTTGTAGAGTAGGGTTCTAGTTTGGACTTGGTGATCCTGAGGGGCTTTTCCAACCTGGATGCTTCTCTGATCATCCTGGAGATCATAACTGGCATAATATGAGACTTGGGCAAGCTGCTGATACAACAATTTAGAACAGCACTCTGTAAGCTGGGACCCACACAAACAGTTTTTGTCATTTCTGAACTGTTAGTGCTCAGTTATAAAGGAACCTCTCCAAACACTGCAAACCAAAAGACACAGATGGGCTTTTTAAAGGCAGAGCCATGGATGAATCTCTCCTAACCTACCAGCTCTGTGTGAGATGCAACCTCCTGTTCTCTTTGTGGATTTTTTGTTTCAGGAAGAGATGCCATACTAACCCTTTCAGGATCAAACAAGCAATAGACACATTCATATGACTGCCCCAAGTAAGACCTGAAAATAGAAGTTAGGAAGGTGCATTTCTTTCTGTTTCACTCTCTAAGATGACAGGTGAGTAATGCCAGGTTGTGCATTTTTTAGTGTGTGGGTATGTGGGTTCAGTCAAAAAAACCCAAGCCTTGAAATTCTATTGTGAAATGAGTTAAAAGGGAGCAGAATGGAAAATTAGATAGACCTGAGGCTTGGTGCCTACAGCAAACTTCTCCTAACTGGTGTTGAGGACAAACCTCCTGGTCAGCAGCTAGAAACTTAGGATTCCAACAGGTTTATTACCACATTGGTTCTACAGGGAAAGATGGAATGCAAATGAGTTGCCCAGGGCCATTGGGCTTTGCTGGAACAAAACAAGAGGCTTCTCAGAGAGTGCTTCTGCTTGTGCCATCCAGCACAGTCAAGCACTGCACACTCAGCCAAGCATTAACAGCATTGAAAATGCCAGCAATGAAAAATTCACCACAGCTCTGTCAGAAGTGTAATGGCACCAGACCCAAATCTGCCCTCATCATGAAGGCAGGAGACATTCAGAAAAATATTCCCCCTCTCCCAGTGGAGCAGCTCTGGATTCACATGAGAGCAAATTGCTACTATTGTGGTGTCCTGGTTTGTTAAGACACAAAGCGCAACCGCAGGAAGTTCTGTTCCAGCAGCAGCTTCCAGCTGAGCTATTGTAAAGGGCTGCCCCAAGCTCAGGACACACTTGGAGTCTTCTCCAGCCAGACCTCAAAACACTGCAAGCAAGTTTGAAAAATCATAGAATGGTAAGGTTGGAAGGGAGCTCAAGGATCATCTAGTTCCAACCCCATGCCATAGGCAGAGACACCTCCCACTAGTACAGGTCACTCAAGGCCTCCTCCAACCTGGAAAATGCAGGCCTCCAAGTTGCATCACTGAATTCTCATTGAGGTTACTAAGTGAAAGAGGCATTTTCATTAGGAATGAATGAGACAAAGCTAGAAATGGGTAGATTCAGACTGCATGTTTGGAAGAATTTCTTCAGCATGAGGGTGTTGAGACCCAGGGTTGCCCAGGGAGGTGGTAGAAGCCTCATGCCTGGAGGTCTTTAAGGCCAGGCTGGATGAGGCTCTGGACAGCCTGATCTAGTGTGAGGTGTTGGGGGCTGGAACTGGATGATCCTTGTGGTCCTTTCCAACCCTGACTGATTCTATGACTCTATGAAGGTGGAATTTCTGGCCCTGCTGAAATTAGTGGCAGTTGGTTGAAGCCTGAGTTTCCTCATCCATATTTTAATAGCATCACTGCACATTCTCCAGGAAAAAGAAAAGAAAAGAAACTTTCAAGGGAAGATTAAATTTGTCTGTCCCCCTTTAAATAGTGGCAAACCAGAGTGTGGATCCCCTTCTTGGGTTGTGCTTTTGCCTAAGGAAATAAATGAAGGAAAGGAGAACAGGGCATAAATCCCTTCCTATTGCTGTTTAAGCAGTTATGTTTCCAGAGTCAGTTATCTTAATTGAATTAATAATGTTTTTCCACTCTTCCTGATCTTCTATAAATTAGCTCCTAATTGTCTTCAGTAGCACCCATCTGCCACGAGCATGATTGGGAAGATTGAGTTAATGGTGAGATCGCTCTGAATTTACACCAAATGCAACAAGAGTGAGGGAACAGCTGCCTCAAAAAGGAGGTGAAAAGGTTTTGAAGCTACTGCATGTCCCCAGGTAAGCAGACATAGAGTCTGAATCCTTGTGTGAATCACACTGTGCTTATCAGCTGGGGGGCTGGGATTTGCTTTGCAGAATAAATCAAGCTTGCCTAGGATTCTTTGTTCCCAGTAACCTTGTTAAAACTATATAGCCACTTCTGGCTTTTAGGTCCCCTGCTTTCAGAGCCTGATTTTATTTTATTTTTCCTGCCTTTTCCAGAACTCTCCTCAAGGGTATTCTTTTATTTAAGGTCTCCTTTCTGTCTTGCACAAAGAGATGACTAAATGCAACACCTCAAAAGGAACCAGTTCTGAGCTGTTCATCACCTAGGGAAAACATACTAAAAGGCTCTTGAGAACAAACTGTAAAGAGAAATTGGTAGCTGCAGAGCTAATATAACTGTGCAGGTACTGTGAGGATACTGGGCTTGGGAAGAAAAATCCTGCTTTCAGACATTTCAGAAATGAACTGCTGCAAAAATGCAGTGTTTGATTCTAAATGGTATGGTTTAGGTCAATAGTCTGCTCTGTAAGATTTTCATCCTGAGAAAAGACCTCAGAGACTGTTCAGTCAATCAGCTTGGCTGGGAATAATACAGTTCCTCTGATCCTGTGGAAGTGTTGTGGTGTTCTGGTTTTACTACAGGTGTGCATGACATAAAATCATTGAGTCAGACAGGTTGGAAGAGACCTCCAAGCTCATCCAGTCCAACCTATCACCCAGCCCTAGCCAATCAACCAGACCATGGCACTAAGTGCCCCATCCAGGCTTTCCTTGAACACCTCCAGGAATGGCGACTCCACCACCTCCCTGGGCAGCCCATTCCAATGCCAATCACTCTCTCTGTCAAGAACATCCCACATCAGACAGGTCTGCTTAAGATCCATGAGTGCAGGAGGGCTGAGGACCAGAACCCAGGAGAAAACCAACTTCTCCCCAGCTGGAGAAAACCAACTGAGGCTTCTTAATTTCACTGGGTGCCTGCTGAGCCACAGCACTCCTGCATCCAGCCCCTTCCTCCTGTGATGCAACTAATTACAACTCATGAGGTTTCCTCATCCTCACCAAGTACATTCTCTGATCTATTTTTGGACCTCAGAGTCATAGAATTGTCAGGGTTGGAAGGGAACTCAAAGATCATCCAGTTTCACCCCCACTGCCATGGGCAGGGGCACCTCACACTAGATCAGGTTGCTCAGAGCCACATCCAGCCTGGCCTTAAACACCTCCAGGCATGAGGCTTCCACCACCTCCCTGGGCAACCTGTGCCAGGGTCTCACCACCCTCATGGTGAAGTACTCCCTAACATCCAATCTGAATCTACCCTCTTTTAGTTTTGCTCCTTCCCCCCCGGCCTGATCACTACTAAAAAGTCCCTTCCCAGCTTTCCTGTAGCCCTCTTCAGATACTGAAAGGCCACAATAGGTCTCCTCAGAGCCTTCTCCTCTCCAGACTGAACAGCCCCAACTCTCTCAGTCTGTTTCCAGCTCCAGCCCCCTCATCATCCTCGTGGCCCTTCTCAACAGTAGGCTGCCTACACTCTGCATGGCTATCCAGAAGCTCCTTCCCTATAGTGTTCCTATCAAGCAATAGTAGTTGCTATTTTCCATTTCACCATCTGACTTCAAACAAAAAAAGTGGTGTCCAGGTGTGAGGCAGTGGGATGAGATGGTGCCCATGCTTGATGGCATCACCTCCAAAAGGCTGATATCAGAATAAGGTGGCACTGCCCTAGCCTTGAGAGAAAGCAGGCAGGGCATGAAAGGAACACCTGCCTAAAGAAACTACCCTAGAATTGCTAAAGGTTTCCTCTACCTGGAGCCCTTCTTCATTCCTGGGTTTCTGACCACAGGGCAATTGATGCTGCAGGGATCTGCACCCCCAGCAAGGCACAGACAGCAGAGTTGCAGTGCTGCAGTTCATGCTTTGGGCTGGCAGGGGAACTTCCCACGGCACAGGCAGCAGCTCACCAGAGGTTTATCTCCTTTTTGGTTGGTGGATTTGTTTGTTTTAATGCTGGCTGTGGAAATAGCTGAAGAGATACAGGGCATCCTGGGACCCTGCTGAGCCTGATCTAGTATGAGTTAGAGAAGTTGACCTCGGAAAAGAAAGACCAAAGTCCAAGCAATGAAGTGCAGGTTGCTCAGTGACAGCCAGGAAAGACTTTTGCAGGGCTTGAGGGTGTAAAGAAGCATTCTAAAGGACATTATCTGCTGGTGTTGTGGGCTAGGGGTGGGCTGGGCACTAAGTGAGAGACAGACACCCTTTATTAACCTCTCTCTATTCCCAAAAGGGCAATAAGGGACAGAGAATTATGGGTTGGAAAAAACCCTCTCTAAAACAGCTTTANCTTCAAACAAAAAAAGTGGTGTCCAGGTGTGAGGCAGTGGGATGAGATGGTGCCCATGCTTGATGGCATCACCTCCAAAAGGCTGATATCAGAATAAGGTGGCACTGCCCTAGCCTTGAGAGAAAGCAGGCAGGGCATGAAAGGAACACCTGCCTAAAGAAACTACCCTAGAATTGCTAAAGGTTTCCTCTACCTGGAGCCCTTCTTCATTCCTGGGTTTCTGACCACAGGGCAATTGATGCTGCAGGGATCTGCACCCCCAGCAAGGCACAGACAGCAGAGTTGCAGTGCTGCAGTTCATGCTTTGGGCTGGCAGGGGAACTTCCCACGGCACAGGCAGCAGCTCACCAGAGGTTTATCTCCTTTTTGGTTGGTAGATTTGTTTGTTTTAATGCTGGCTGTGGAAATATCTGAAAAGATACAGGGCATCCTGGGACCCTGCTGAGCCTGATCTAGTATGAGTTAGAGAAGTTGACCTCGGAAAAGAAAGACCAAAGTCCAAGCAATGAAGTGCAGGTTGCTCAGTGACAGCCAGGAAAGACTTTTGCAGGGCTTGAGGGTGTAAAGAAGCATTCTAAAGGACATTATCTGCTGGTGTTGTGGGCTAGGGGTGGGCTGGGCACTAAGTGAGAGACAGACACCCTTTATTAACCTCTCTCTATTCCCAAAAGGCAATAAGGGAAAGAGAATTATGGGTTGGAAAAAACCCTCTCTAAAACAGCTTTAATGAAACAGTAATGATAAAAGTAAAATATAATAACATCAATAATAAAATAATGAAATACATACAAATATGCACAAAACCAAAGTTGAACTCCTCCAGAGTCCAGACTGGATTCAGTGCCAGGCAGGAATTGGATTCAGGAGCTGGATTCTAGAACTGGATTCAGGACCACACAGATCAGGACTGAAGGCAAAAGGAGCAGACACCTCCTTGGGCACTGGACATTGAAGAGCTTGACCCTTATGATTCCTCAGCTTTACACACAATATGATGTACCCAAAATGGAATCCCTTGCTGGTCAGGTTTGGGTCACCTCTCCTCTCCATTTCTCACTGCAGGTGCCACCTTTTTATTTCCTTATGGCTCTCTGACTCCAGCATAGCATTTAGCAGAGACCTTGATCTGCACAGCAGCAAGTACAAGCAAAAGCCTTTCTGCATCCCAGCCTTTGGTAGCACCTATAAACTTCAGATGTTATCACTTCTAGAAGCACACACTGTTCTCAAAAATATGCTGTTAGCTTCAGGAAGTGCCATTACTTAGAAGAAGAAACTGAGCTGAGAAGTAAGATCACTGAACAGAATTAGTTCTGTTCTATCTCACACCAGAACAACTGCTCCAGGTAGACTTTGTGAGGATGCAAGCTGGTCAGAGGAGCAAACAAGCAACAATTTTTCATAAACCATCAAGGACCAGGAATTATCCCTGGCTGGGCTAACTAATTTGATCTCCTGGATCAGTGGAATTCTGGAGTTGTCCAGAGCAGTGGAAAAAATCATAGAATGGTAAGGTTGGAAGGGACCTCAAAGACCATAGACAGGGACACCTCCAACTAGTGCAACATCCAAATATCAGTGTGGAGAGCTCAGTGCCACTGAGCACAGAGCTCCTACTGATGCGTGGGAAGATCACAAAGATGCATTTTATCAGTCGTGTAGAAAGGACTCAGTTAGATTTTGTGTTTTGATGCCTGCAACTTGCTGGTTTATTGATGAGTGTCAGGATCCAAAAGCTGATGTCATGGGATGGCAGCAAGTCACAGGAAGGAAGTGCCTGGGAGGAAAACAAAGAATCAGAACTACCAGGGTCTTTCCAAAACGACTCTTTGGTGCTGAGATAGGTGACAAAAGATGGGAAGGAAGGGAGCTTTTCTGAGATAAAACAAGCCCCCCCTTGCTATCATTCTGAAAACACAAAGTCTTGAACAGATGTGGCTACCAAGGCAGAGAGCAAGAAGGATCTGGTGCGTGGCAAAGCAGCAAGATAAATGGTTTAGATAAACACGGGGAACGAAATAGAGCAAGGAAAAGTATTGAGAGGAGTTTGCATGAGCAAAAAGGAACACTGCTGCTGGCACAGCTAGGAACAATGCCACCAAGGCAGTGAGTCAATCTACTGCAAAAGAACAAGGTTCAGCTCTTTCAGGGGACTCCCAAAGTGGACTGAATTTCATGTGTCAGGAGACCATGATGCTCCTTAGCAAATTATCCTTTGCTCTTCTTGGGCAGTGCCAGAAGAAACCTATAGAAAAGGAGAAAGGGGAATTAAAAAAAGACAGAAAGGTGTTTAAATAATTTCAGTGATGAAACAGTTTACATGAAACAGATCTTTTAAATGCCAAGGACCAGCTACAGGACAAAGCTAAACATGACTGGTGAGCAGCAAATACTGTTGCACTAGACCAAGTGTGAACAGGCTCCATCCATTTCTTCCTTCTGAGGAGATTTCCAGTGACAAACAATGGAAGAAGAGGGAGTGGCACTGAAGCATTCACTGGAGGAGAGTTAAGTGCATGAAAAGCAAAAACACATCAGAGAAGCAGTGATAGAAAAGGCCAAAGCAACAGAGCTGGAACATGGACTGAGCAAAAAGTACACAGAAAACTTCTTGTCTCTGTCTAGTGGAACAAAGTCCTTCAGTCCATCAGCTTCGTTGTTTGATTTCTGCCACGCTGAAGGAAATGCAATTTAGTTACATTCTCTGTAAATTGATGAGTTTCCAAACTCTGCTTTGTAATGGAAAAACCCAAAAGCTGTGAGGTCTGAATTATCTGGCTAATGGCACAGCCTGAAGCCAGAGATAACAGTAAGATGCAGATGATAGAACCAGCATCAGGACAAATAAGATATAGGCAGAGATCTCGTGTGATGGCTCAGATGTGGTTAAAATCAGAGCACAGCCAGTTAGTTTTCTTCTGATGGTCAGCAGTCTTCTCAAGCAAATAACTGCCTGGCTTCTCACTCAGAGAAATAGGGAAGTGGGGAGGTGCAGGGGAAACTTCAGCCACATAAACATTCACAGTCTGGAGAAGTGTTTCAGTCAAGGGCTTGAGCATGCAGGCCCGTAGCGTGAGCTGACATTGGAGTGTGGGGACAGCTCTCTGAGAAAGTCCCCTCCGAGGCATGGCAAATCCTGCCTCCTACTGAGGAGGAGCATGAACATGCATCAGAAAGAATCACAGGATAGTCCAGCTTCCTGCAGAAGCAAAGCAAAGCATCCCCACAGCAGCACTGAGACCAACTGCCCCTTCAAATAGGTGTCCTATACATTGAAGGGTTCATAGAGTCAACCAGGTTGGAAGAGACCTCCAAGCTCATCCAGTCCAACCTAGCACCCAGCCCTAGCCAATCAACCAGACCATGGCACTAAGTGCCCCATCCAGGCTTTGCTTCAACACCTCCAGGGACAGCGACTCCACCACCTCCCTGGGCAGCCCATTCCAATGCCAATCACTCTCTCTGGGAAGAACTTCCTCCTAACATCCAGCCTAGACCTCCCCTGGCACAACTTGAGACTTTGTCCACTCGTTCTGTTGTTGGGTGCCTGGCAGAAGAGACCAACCTACCTACACCTCCTACACCTGAACTCCCTGAGAGTGTTTGGGTACTGTCTGAAGCTGTAGCCAGCGCTGCAGCTTTGAGTAAACGCTTCAAACCTCTTGTAATTGCCCATTGCCTTCTGCCATGAGCAGAAAGGAGCTCCCTGAGTCCACCTAGTGGGCAAGTGGAGTATTGACTGCAAGTGGTACAGTGACTGCAGGAACCTTCTCGTCCAGTTCAGTTGAGTTCAATTAATGTTATATATTTTTGCTAGTTATTTCTAGCTCAAACCTTATTATCTGTATAAAGTTTCCATGACCGTGTGAAGAACTAATTATTATTAAAAGGAGTGGTCGGGGTGGTGAGAGTTCTGAATATTGAATATTAATATACAATATTAATATTTGAAAACAGTAAGTTGCATCAATTAATTACCACTCCATAACAGTACTGTACTGATATCCAGAGGAGTAATCTGGACTGTAGAATGTCAACCCCCTGGAAATGCTGCTGTTCTGAATAGTTCTGTGGGCAGGCTTGATAGGGTTTGCAAGTTCAGCTTACAAGATCTTGCCTCTGTCTATGGTATTCTCTCCCTCTGGGTTCTTCCAGAAACCACACATGGTGTAGAAGCAGGAGATTATGTTTCCTGAGGAATGGATTAGAATTGATAAACTGAAGTCCTGCATTTGGGTCACAACAATCCCGCGCAACCCTAGAAGCTTGGGGAAGAGTGGCTGGAAAGTTTCCTGTGGAAAAAAGGACCTAGGAGTATTGGCTGACAGCTGGATGACCATGAGCCAGATATGTGCCTGGGTGGCTAAGAAGGCCAACAGCATCCTGGTTTGTATTAGAGATAGTGTGGCCAGCAGGAGTAAGGCAGCACACCTTGAGTATAGGCTTCAGTTTTGGTTCCCTCACTACAAGGACACTGAAGTGCTGGAGCACATCCAAGGAGGAGCAACAATGCTAGTGAGGGATCTAGAGCACAAATCTTGTGAGGAGAGGCTGGGGGAACTGGGGCTTTTTAGCCTGGAGAAAAAAGGCTGAGGGAAGACCTTCTCCCTTTCTACAACTACCTGAAAGGAGGCCATAGTGAGTAACAAGCAACGGAAAAGAGGAAATGGCCTCAAGTTGTACCAAGGAAGGTTCAGGTTGGACATCAGGAAAACCTTCTTCACCAAAAGGGTTGTCAAAACCTGGAACATGCTGGCCAGGGAAGTGTAGAGTCCCCATGCCTGGAGGTACTTAAAATCCATGTAGATGTAGTGCTGAGGGAGATGGTTTAGTGGTGCCTTGGCAGTGCTGGGTTAACAGTAGGGCTTGATGATCTTAAAGCTAAGTACCACCCAAAACGACTCTATCCTTAAAAGCTTGGAAGGAACTCCTTGCTTCTCTTACACCAGGCCAGGTTTTTCAGCACATTGCTGATTTTCTCAGAAATCATTAGTCATTATTTCTCCCAGCAAAGCCTCTGGCAGCTTGCTTTGTGCAGGGCAGTGGAATATTCCACAGGATGACAAAGCAGACACACGGGCAAGGAGCTGTGCAAGGCGCTCGTTGCAACAGGGCATGAAGACCAGTGTGGGAACGTGGTGCAATAAGGTACTTCCAGTGACACAAACCATTCCATTCCCCGCAGGTCTTACACTTCATTTACTTTTTGGGAAGAGATTCTGTGTTACTGTCACGGAGGGCAAAGGAAAGGGGAAGCAGAAGTGGCAGCAGTTTGTGATATGTTACACTGCTGCGAGCCGGTGGGGAGCTATGGTTCGTAAAGTCAGCCAATATTAAAGTCTCTCCTCTTTGAATGCTCGCAGCCAGAGCAGAGGTTTTGCCATCCTGTTCCTCCATCTGTACACTAGTTCAAAATCAATCATCTGCACTAGTGGACAGTGAAGAGAGTAAGAGCTTCCACAAAGCAGCCTTTTAAAAGGCAACCTTTAAAATGAAGCCATAGCCATCTGTCAGGGTAAAGCACAGTTGACACTCTTCACCTTCAGAGGGCTTTGCAAGCATTGACTAATTGGTCCTTGGGACTTAAGAGGAAAGGTTTTTCCCACTTTAGATTGGGAAGCCAGCAGGGGCATCTTGTATCCTGGGGCAGGAATTGAGGCTCCCTGCAAGGCAGGAGAATAGAATTTCTTTTGTAGTAGTCAGCATTTTCAAGTGGGAGGGTGTGAAGTTGAGCACCCCTACCTCTACTTATGCACTTGTGACAAATTAAAGGCTTGGATTTCTTTTCTTTCTCTCTCTTCTTTTTTTTTTTTTTTTTTT